>PVHP010002514.1:0-44591 GCA_004024765.1 Zapus hudsonius
AAAAAAAAATCTTCTACAATTTTCTACATCCACATAAAGATCAAAAAGAAAAGAAAGAAAGAATGTGGAAGACAGGTCCTCTTACCTCTGCCTCTGGAGTGCTGGGATTAAATGCACCCACCACCAAGCTCAACCTAAAAAGGTCTTTTGACCCAAGTTGCTGGCCCTAAAATTTGGGGCTGAGGGATTGTGAAAAGCTGATTGATCCTCAAAATTGTTTCACACACCATTTGGAGACAGGCTTGCCTACAGGTGCCTGAAGCCTGTGTTCTAATCCTACTGAGAGAAGAAGGCTACTGTGAAACATGTTTGCATTTTCCCATCCTCTTATACATGCTGCCCTGCAGCCTCATTCTTTTGTCTTTCTAGGGACTTCACCTTGAAGGGATGCAGAAAGATGGCCATTATGCATACCATCAGACTTCTCCACAGGTAGAATATGAAAATGCAGTGAACTCAAACTTGACTGTAATCATACAACAACAGAGAGAGAGAGACACTTGCTTTTGAAAGAGCTACTGATTTCCATTTCCTTGTCTTTTGAAGGATTGTTTCACATAGGCAGAGGAGATCAACAGCCCGGAGCCTTGTAGTGAATATAAACAACAGAAATCACATTTAGTGAGTGTTTACTAGAGCAAATGTTCTGAATGATTCACATGGATCTAATTTAATTCTAACTCCTCTTTCCTGAGGTAGCATTGCCATTATTGTAATTTAAATGGAGAAGCGGAGGTTAAGTAACTAATCTGGAGTCACAGAACATAAATGAACAAGGTTAGAATCCGATCCCCAAATGAGTCCAGCCTTTACGTTCATAACCATTATGTTATGTTGTCTTCTGGATCAGAACCCAGCCAACCCACTGTAAGGTCGTCATTGAAAGAGCCTGTCCCCTCACATCCAAGCCCTTCCACTGACCCTTTTAAGCCTGACGCCCTGGCCAAAGCGGTCTGTCACACCAGAGAGCTGAAGACCAGGAAAACCAGAATGAAACCCAGAAGAGAAAACCCCAGGAGGAGAAAGTAGGAGAAATATGAGGAGGTTTGTTGATTATTCTCAAAGAAGCTGATTTCCTGTTTTCAGTGGTTTCTTGGTGCACTGGAGGGACCACAGATAAAAGCTAGCAGCTCCCCAGAGAGCAGACTGGACAGCCAGAGGGAGCAAGCACTCTTCTGCGTGTTGGCAGATCAACTTGGCATCACAATTTCCCATGAGATGCTCAAGGAACTGCCCATGCTGGAGAGTTTGAGAAGCTGTTGTTTAATCCTGGCTGTACGTTGGGAAGGGACAAGTCCCGAGAAAGGTGGTCAATAGAGGTATTTGAATAAAGCCTAGTGGAGAAAGGAGACATGATTAGAACCTTCTAAGCATAATGTCTGTCATCAGCAGACTGCGGAGTTTCAGATCACAGAAGGCGCTCAGTAGGTGCGCACCAGAGCTGTCTTCCTTCTCCTGCTGCACCCATGCACCCGAGCCCTCCGACTACTGTCCCATCTTGGGTCTTCTTATCTTTTAGTAATATTGCTTATTTCTTCCTCCATGGAGCACAAATTCTGTTCTGGCAAGAGTTTTGATTACTTTGATCATTTTTGAGGAGGCTTGGTGGATACTTATGAGTACTTTGTTAGGCACTGCAGTGGACGGTCCTGCAGGGAGGCCAATCCTTAGCTCCCTTAGTGGCCTTGTTGACAGCCTCCCCTGCTCTCTGGCTCTTCTTCCTCAGTCACAGCTCTTGTGTGGCCATGTGTTGACCTGCTGATGCCTCTCGGTCATTGTGCAGTCCTGTGATTTCATGATCTCCTCTCCCCTTCCTTTCCCTCCACGCCCCTTCTTACTCCTCCGGTCCTCTTCCTCTTACTTCCTTCCCTAGTGTTTCTCAACACAAGTTTCTCTTTCCCTTGCTTCCCACAAAGCTTTGTGGTGAGCCATGAATGGTGTGAGAAAGATGGAGATGGTGATCTAGGGGAGACAGGACGACTCAAAATGTGTCCCAGGAATAGGTGGAGAGCATCTTGGGATCAAAAAAGTGGAGCCTGGGGTGTGTCCATAGCACAAAGCCTCCCAAGAGAGAGAACAAAACATTGAGGTCATCAATATCAGGCTACAGATTAATTGTGAAAATAAAGCCATTGATATGAAATGTGCTTTTATGAGAAAGAAGACTTCTAAACCTCCCTGATATCTAGATAACATGTTCTGGATAAGTAGTGTGTATGTTTATATTTATATGTATATGTATGTGTATGTGTATGTGCATGTGTATGTGTGTGTATGTGCATGTGTTATGTGTGTAGTGTATGTGTGTACATATATATGTATATATGTATATGTATATGTATGTGTATGTATGTGCTATGTGTGAGTATGCAAAGTGTATGTATATGTATATATATATGTGTATGTATGTGTATGTGTATGCGTATGTGTGTATATGTATATGTATATATGTATATGTATGTATATATGTGTTATGTGTGTGCATTGTAGTGTATGTGTGGATATGTATATTATATGCATATATATGTGTATGTGTGTATGTATATTATATGTATGTATCTATTATTTCTCATCTTTGTCTATCTGATACTTCTATAGTGATTATTACTTGTCATGTCCTATTTTAAGTAATTAAAATAAATACTAATCCATCCAGTTCCCCCTTTAGAAATGAGGAAACAGAGGTACGGGATGAGGTACCCTTCTAGAGAGCAGGGTATTTTTACGGCTAGCTTCGACTCCCAGATCTGCTCATGGCCCGTGTTTTCACCCAGCACACACTCCAGCACTTGCCAGTGTATTCAGAGTCTTGGTTGTAGTCACATTAAAAATCTTCTACAATTTTCTATATCTGTATAAAGATCAAAAGAAAAGAAAGAAAAACCTACAGTGGAAGATAGGCAATTGTTTTAACTATAAAGATAAACATTCCAATCTGATTTTTCTTAATACATTGACTAACTAGTATATGTATGTGTGGCTATGCATGTATACATATGTTAACTATATAAACATCCACATTTCAGAATACATATGCATATACATATATATTCCGATGCTACGTGAATTTATTTTTGCCTAATCCACAGAGTACTTCCCCAGTATTTCTTCGTTATTCCTTTTTATGCCAGCAGCTTTCTTTATGGGTTTCCATTTTCCCCATTTTTCAGAGTGATTGGCTTGGGTTGCATATACTTCTCGTGAAATATTAAGTACATACAATTCCCATCCACACGCAACGGGCCTATAGTTATGATCTATCATTTCAAAAATCCACATGTTCACAAAGAACAGAGCAGGCCTTGAGTGCAATGAAGTATTATATCCAAAGAACCTCCTGCTATTCATTTGCTACTAGCGCAGACATTGACAAGATCCTAGAGTTTCTGTCTAATTGGCAGATCCTTTGTCCTAAAGTCACGTACACACCGAATCACACATTTACACACATGCACATACAACACTCGCCTACGCGTATCCACCTTCTATACCCATGAGGACGAATCCATTTTATAGTAAGTCACTGTGTAATCAAGTGGACAAAGGGAGCCTAACTAGTGTGACATTCCTGGATTTTTTTTTATAGATGATATGATCGCAGAACAAGTGTCCATCAGACTAGTTTAGCTTTGTTCTCAGAACTAATTTTGGAAACAAGGGCTAGATACAAAATAGTTGGGTCAGACAGGCATCATTTTTTAACCTTTAATTGATTCTACCTGATGTTGTTTCTCCTCCATAGGGTTTTCCCCTTTTGATCTGTGTCACTAAATTTCCCCTGAGTCTAGCCTTCCTCTGCTGAGTCTTACCTCTTTCTCCTCCATGTCCACACTTCTTAAAAAATCTAACGGGGCAGGTTTTTGTGTATGGGTTATGGAAATCAGTCTTACTGGTTCAGAGCCCAGCCATGATTTTTCTAGTTTGTTGGCTAGTGGGTCTCACTGTGCCAACTTCTTAGACACACCCCCTTGTCTACACTGGGCCCACATTTTTGGGGGGCATTTGATGTCAGCAGATGCATGCTCTCAGGAGCCATGCAGTATCACAGAGCACGCTTGCTTCCCTTCTGCCTTCCCTTGAAGACCACGCTTCATAACTTCTAATCCCTCTTTTTTTCCTGAAAACAGTTCCTACCTGACCTAAAGTTGAATCCACAGGTAGAACAAATCTACCAGTCCCTTCGAAATTTTCATAAACAATTCATGGGGGAAAATCAACTTTATTAAATTAGTCAGTTTGATTCAAATGTAAAAATCTTCTGTCCTGTGAAGACATGACATTCCTTACTAAAGATGTCCACCTATGGTTATTTATGTGTATGCAGCCTACAGAGCCTGGGCAAGCAGATTTAGTCCGTCATTTTGTCTGCACAATTCCCCACTCTTACATATGTACATATCCCAACGGGAACATCACGGAACAAACATCCTGATTATTTTGTGAATTTTTTTCACATTTCGGCTGGATGTTTTGGCTTTGTGTAGACAGATGACTGTATGCCTGCCAGTACGTACCCTTTTGAATCTGCTTTATTGATGGAGAACAAAGTTTCATTTGCTCACGGGTTTTAATTTAAAAAGGAAAAGCTAATGACTGTTGGATCGCATTCTTCAGTGAAGGTAATAAGCCTCGTAGGTTTCATAAAGAGCTACCGCCCTCTGATTGTCAAAGTTTACTTCCTTCTTTTCAGCTTCCTCTTTGTATTGTTTTACAATCTAGGTATATCTGTTTAACATGAAATGCAGAAAATGACAGGGCTCAGACAGCTACTGCACCCAGTGACAAAGATTACTGTCATCCTGGCTCATCAGTTAATTCATCATTGGCAATGGTCCATTCCATTTCCTGGTAGCCTAGCAACAGCCAATGATGGGGAGGGATGTTTGCCATGTGACAATTGTATGTGGTACTTTCCAGAATGCTTTTACATAAAAATAGGATGATAATTTATAAATTTACATTTTTATTTTAATAAATGGGAATATTTGGTTTTAGGGGTTGACATTCAGAGGGAAGCGGTTTTACTTTGCAGACCATGACTTTAAAGTGCTGGACTGGAGACTCAGCAGAAACAGCTCAGTCCCACACACAAGGAGGACTTAAAGTTGAGAGAGCAAATGCCTTACTTTACCTTGGTGTGAGTGATATTTTCCCAAAGATCAGCCACACAGAATTCCTGAACTGAAAAGCGAGCAAGCCCCACCGCACTGCCCACACACACGTATGACAAGGATTTTGAGTATGGACTTTGGCTTCTCATGTTTTTAATCACTGGTTAGGGGGGAAAAAAGCAAAGAAATCTTTGAGCAATAATAATTGTTGTCCTTAGGACAGCAAAACAAAACAACGTGAAAAATCACAGTTCTGCACAATCTTCCTAGCCTCTGTTGATGATTCATGGTTTGGCAAGTCATTTAGAAACCTGCTCATTCATTTTTGCTGATTGAATTTCCTGATTTTAGTTGTATAAATTATTAGTTACTGTTGAAGCTCTTCGGTTTCAAAATCATAGAAAATCCTATTTAAAAGTCATAAAGCTTTTTCCCTTGTTACGACAGCACCATCGAGTAAATTGTTTTATTTTACTGCTATAGTTAAGGAAATCTATAATCACCTCTGCATAATTTTTTGTTTAAAAAAATCTATATTTAGCCACATCTGCGGTGACAGGAGCAGAAAATAGGCGACTACCTAAGACATGAATTCCGTTAAATATTAAAGAGATCTCATCAATGATTTTATTAGTCTCTGAGCTCAGTAAAGGCCTCACTGACATCTAAAGCCTAATGATTTTTTTAAATATATTTAAAGCCTTGTGCTACCGCTTTAAATATTGAACGATATTGAAAAATATAGAAGGCCTTTTTTCGTATATTAGCTTTAGGGAGAACTGTTGTATGATTTCCACTCCTTTCATGACACTGTAATGATGTTACCACATACAACTTTATCTTGCATGAAAAGGTGAAGTCATGAGTGATTTCTCCAATTTAAAAGCACTCAACCCTCACAGTGCTAGAAATGAATATTTTGCATATATTCATGCAACAATGATTCAATTTAAGATTTCTATTTTCAAACATTGCTTGAAACCTTCACTATGTTAGTAGTAAAATTGCCAAAATGTATAATAAGATTTATTATAGATGAGTAGCATTTTATTTAGTATTTCATGTTAACACGCTTTTAGGGTTACCTGGTTTAGAGGCGAATACATCTTTCTTTTCTAATCAGAGATAACGTTTCATTGTATTTTTTTTTTTTTTTTGCAAAAATACTCTTCAAACACACACACACACACACACACACACACACACACACACACACACACACAGAGTAGCACAAACTAAATTTTCTCTTTCTGGCAACACAAATCCAAACATTGCTTCAGGTCACACTCTGTACTCTCACACAAAGGCACTCTGATATAAAAAAAAAAAGAAAAAGAAAAGAAAAGAAGATTACTATTTCTCCATTGTAATTTCAGTCCTGTCTTCCCAAGAATAAGTGTAAAACCCTCTTGCTATACATCCTTAAAATGGGCTCAGAACTTTCCTGTGGGTGATGCCCGTTCACAAGGCTTGCTGTGCCTCATTCCTGCACTATAGATGCCTGATGCCCTGAGTATCACGTGCACTGAGGTTTTCACAGAGCAAGGAGCTTGTCGCAGCCATAGGAAATACAGGTTGAAAGAAATTCCTGAGGGACCATGGTTTTGGAAATGGTCTACGCAGATGAAGAAGGAATGTGTCTAAATGTGATTATCTGTGAGTTTGGAGATGGGGACCTTTCCTGGCCATACCTGAGATTGTTCTCATGGAGCACACAGGTGTAAACGCTTGCCCGTCTCTGTGGTCATTGGCCATCTTGGTCCCCTGTAGGACGGGGAGAGAAGGAGCCTTCCATAAAGCGGCTTTGTGGACATTAAAGCATCACCCTTTCTCCAAGCGTTTTAGATGCATAATCATGGAATTGCACACAAAGAAAATCCGTGTGTGTGTGTGTGTGTGTGTGTGTGTGTGTGTGTGTGTGTGTGTGACCTTACATGCCTGAGCACAGAAAGAAAGCACTGCCCTGATTTTCACTTACAGGGCACCTAGAGTTGTTAGCGAAATAACCCCCTGGCCTGTGATGACACAGCCATCTCGATGGGGTTTTCCTTTGGTTGCCTTCAATTTCATAATATGAAAAGTTACCGCAAGCAAGCTGGAGGGGTAGCGCGGCAGTTAGTGACTTGTTCTGCATTTTTAGGAGGGAAGGCAAGTGGTGATCTTATTAGGCCCCTGGGTGGACCACATTTTCCTAATTACATGAAAATCAGAGGCAGCTCCTAGGCTGTGGAATCTTACCTGCACCGAGTAAACACTCCCCTGCTGTCACTAATGTCCTGTAAATCATGTTAAAGAGAAGCATAATTAACATTTTTGATCAAATCAGGCTTCAAAGCCATGAGGTGCTTGAAAGACTAAAGCTATATTTCAGAGTCAGCTGTGAACAGATTCTGTAGAAAATGACAATACTTAGGGTAGTTGTGTACTGGGCCCAGCCACCCACTCTGATATTTTGGACACTAGCAAAAGGGAGTTTGGGGGGAAAATCCCCTCAATAAGGTACCACATTCCATTTCAGGGATAGAAGCTTGTCAGGAACCAATGATACAGCAGATGTAGTCACCCCAGTTCTTGAAAGAAAGAGCACCTTCATATTTTCAGCCCATTAAGAGCATATCTGTTCTGTGCATGACCAAGTTATTTCTCCTATAAACGGTTCAGTGAGGTCAGTTCCTGGTTACAGGACAAGTGGCTTGGTACAAATCATTTCCATCTTCATTTTTGAAAAATGTACCTTGAGAAAATATCCATCAAATTGCCAAAAGCTAATTAGAAATGAAGCCTCTGTTGGATGTGGGTGCCCAGGTGGGATAGTCAGCAGATGTTTCAAAGGCATCCAACCCCCAGGACATCATCCAAGGCCCACTGTGGAGGAAACCATGCTGTTCTTTCTTTCAATGACAGAAAGGAACCCCAAATGTTAGTGGCAAGTTTATTTACAAGTAATCAGTTAACCTTCATTCACACCATGGTCTGAGCAGTTGCTAATAAAGCTGGAGGGGAAGAGGGAACAGTAGACGGAAGAAGAGGGGCAGGATAGAAGTTGGGTCTGGTATGTAATTCTCCTAAACATCACTCAGGTCTGGGGTCTGGGTCTGGTTTGAATAGTTACCAGGGAGCATCATTAATGTCAAAAGCAGAGGTAGCGATAGAATTCCTCGTTCCCACAATACCACACCTGATGCAGCCAGGGCAAAGCATTTGCTTTTCATACTTCTTTGGGTACACATGGAGGAATGTCCCTGGGGTCTGTTCATTAGGATCCATGGCTCCTCCTGCATTTCTCCTGGTTTTTCTCTGAAGCACATGTGAATTTGCTCCCTTCCAATTTCCAACAGCTGGCATGGTTTTGCGGCTCCTTCATCGGATAAGAGAGCCACCGAGAGGAAGTGATCCTGGCTACTTCCTCGCCAGCAGTTGGCAGCTGGTTGTGTGGCTGGAGGAGGGCACTAAAGAGGAGAGATGTGTAGGTGACTAAGACTTCTTATGTTCATAAATAATCACAATAGCAAGAGACCAGACACTGACCATACCCTCCCTGGAAAATAAGTACTTTTTTTCTATTGGGATCATATAAATTACTTATATTTTGACAAATGTACACTGTGTATTTATTTACCTGTGAGTTTGGAGATGGGGACCTTTCCTGGCCACACCTGAGATTGTTTCCGTGGAGCACACAGGTGTAAACACTTGCCCGTCTCTGTGGTCATTGCCCATCTTGGTCCCATGCAGAATGGGGAGAGAAGGAGCCTTCCATAAACCAGCTTTGCGGACATAGAATAGAGAGATCACAGGCTTTCAGTTTCTGGAGTCTATTTCAATTTTAAATGTTCACATACTGTGTTTACTGATATAGATATGCATGTGTCTGTCTCTGTGCTGGTAAAGTGCACATGTTTAGTTATACACATATTCTTTTTGAGAAAGGATTTTTAAGAAATAAGAACTGAGACGGGTTTGCATTTTATATCTTTGGAAAGCCATTTATATCAATTCATAAAGCAATAAAAAACCAATTCTTTATTAGACCATGAGTTGTAAGTTATGACTCAGGAACTATGGGAACTATATAGATGAGCTTACTGACTTTCTTTCTTGGGTCTGAATGCTCAGAAATCAAAAGGCTTAAAAAGACAACTCTGGCCAAGTTGGAGCTGTGTTAGCTTGTAAAGATCCTGCCTTTTCCCTCATTCCCCACCACACACAGCCAGAGCCCTCCTCAGTGTTACGCCATTCTTTTTAGTTTGAGCTATGTTGTTTCACTTTGCTGAATTCAGACAAATTGATTTCCATTTTAAACAAAGGGCATTATTCTGAGAAATATCTGCTCATTTCCTTTTTGTACAGAGGAAACACATCAACTTGAACACATGCTGTTCCGCAGGGACTCCAGGATACACAGTCTTTCTTAGACTACCTGGACTGATGGATTCAGGCTATGTTTTCAGGAAGTTTCTGGATTAGTTTGATACCTACGTCCAAAAAGAAGGAAAGGGCAACTTATTCAAATAGGCGATGACCAAGTTTGAATCTATATATGCCTAAGGATTTTATTCAACAAACCTCTCTTGGGAAGGTATTTTTCTGACCATCACATTTTAAATTGCTGAAAACCTCACCCTATACGCTTTCTGCCTTTTTCCATGTTTAATTTGCCTCCAGGGTACATATTACTATCAAATCTATTTTATGTTTTGATGCCCTATCCCTAACTACCTATTTCAGAAACTGTGAGGGGAAACACTGTTGTCTGTTTGGTTCAGTAAATCCCCAGGCCATGAATCGTATTTGATACATGGCAGGGAATCAAGAAATAGTTGTTGAGTAAACCACTGGAATAAATGGATCGGATTTATCAAGTTGGATATTTATTTTTTAATATGTAAAAATTTATCAAGTTTGATATTTTCTTTTTTGTTGTTTCTCTTCATGTTTTCCTAGTTGACCATTTTCTTTCCCGTGGGTGGTT
This sequence comes from Zapus hudsonius, assembly GCA_004024765.1. Taxonomy (NCBI): domain Eukaryota; kingdom Metazoa; phylum Chordata; class Mammalia; order Rodentia; family Dipodidae; genus Zapus; species Zapus hudsonius. The sequence goes on from PVHP010002514.1 coordinate 10,084, forward strand.
CCTTGGATAATTTACGCAATGCTAAAATCTGAAGGGAAAAATCATTATTTACGTTCTTCATACAGACTATGAAAAACTGCTCTGTCAGCAAAGCTTTTCCCTTCAACGAGTGGCTTTGACACTTTGAGGACATTCACTTCTCCATCATGCACAGTGATTTAGTCTTCACAGCTTTGTAGCAGGGGAAGATGATCACAGGATGCTTGACACAGTCCCCAAAGAAAAGGAACCCGAGTGGATAGCTTCAGGTTGCGGTCCCAGGGCGGGAAGCCTGAAGTCGGAAAGCCTGCACTGTACAAAGCTCTCATCTGTTGATGTGGATATCTGCTATGTAGCTCTTGACTTTCAACTCTGCTTAAAAGTCTAGTTATTGGGCAGGGGAGATGGTTCAGTGGGTAAGAGTGTGTGCCATGAAAGCAGAAGGACCCGAGAGAGTCAGATTCCCTCTGAGTTTGATTCCCAAGAACCCATGTAAACAGTTAGGCATGGCTGTGCATGCCTGCAACCCAAGTCCTGTGGGGAGAATCACTAAGGTTTGCAAAAATACTGCTCTAGATTCAGGGAGAGACTCCATCCATCACAAGCAAGTAGGGCAGTAAAGGATGACACCTGGTATTCTCCTTTTCAAACGTAGGAACGGGGTGCATGCATCTGCGTGTGCACACGCAGGTGCACACACACACACACACACACCACCACCACCACCATATACCACACCATACATACTGCACATGCACACACGAAAACATCAGAAAGAAGACTGATTACTATGCATGTCCTCTTCCTTTCCGCTCTATATGTAAATATTATAAATATATCAAAATCACCTAGGTATCATCTGTATGCCTACCTACCTAACTGTAGAGAGAAAGGAGGAGGGAATTGATGAAGAAGCAGGACGCTGAGCAATACGTAAGCCAGTGCCACAGCCTAGCTCAGTGTTTTGCTCTGGGTTTTTAAAAGAGAATGAAGAATTTGCACTTTCTGCTTCCTCTTTGGCTTTCTTTGGATGGGGAAACATGTCTCACACCTGCTGGTGTGTTCTTCAGAGATATTTGGGATTTTCCCTGGGCTTCCCCAGAGGTGGCTGTGTGTCAGTGGAGAATGAATACTGCAGAATCATCTGTATGCACTGAGTAATCACGAGGACTTCTTCAAAACAGTCTCAGCCTGGTAAAATTTTCCACCCAAAATAATAATAACAGTAACAATAGCAGCAACGGCAACAATAAACAAGGTATGCCCTGTGTACTTTCACCCAATTATTGGCTAATAATGCATAATTATGATTAATTCCACTCTTGAAATGCAGATTCCAAAGAGCGATAACCGTTTATTTTACGTTTCCACGTTGTTTTCCGGCACGTTCTTTATGTCAATTATGTGATGCCAGGCACATCTGATTGTGCTCCAGTGTGGTTTAGATGGTTTGGTAATTGTACATTAAAAAAAATAACAACACGTGTCTAGTATAAAAATTAATTATGCTAAACATTCCTACTAATTTTTCCAGGCCAAAAGAAATGGAATTTCACAAATTTTGAGCATAAAGCGGGTGGCCAGCCTACTTAGGAGCTTTATGGTGTGTGGCTGGGTCTGTTTTCTGGGAGCCCAGACAGTGCAGTGGACTGCAATCTGACCTGCTCCCTACGTTCCCTTAAAACGTGTCTCTGGCCTAATCAACCACTTTCCAATTTCAATTATACTAATAGTGCTGAAAATATCATTTTGAAATGGTACAGCGATGCAAATTGACAAGCTTCTGCCAGCGTCCTGGACAGTCAAGGATCTAGCTTCCTTCTTTTAGTTAGGTCTATTTATAAGATGCTGATCCTGGATAATAATGGAGAAACACATTAGATATGCTGTGGAAAACTACCCAGAAAATCTAGGAGAGTAGAGAAGGGAGACAACAGAGGGAGAAAAGGAGACACATCAGGAAGAATTGGAAGAAAAAAAGCAGCCTGAATATTGCAACCTTTCAGGAATATTTTCTTGTGATGGCTTATAAATACCTGACTCTTAAAACAGTTTTCTTTTCTCATAACTCAAAATAGTGTTTGGCAAGGTGTGTGGGGGGAATAATTAGTTCATTTTATCTCTGAGGTTTTATTACTATGATGCTTTTATTTTTTTATTTAATCAGCCACGAACACAGCTACCAGCAGACGGTGACTTCCCCCGAAATGTGCCTCTTGCTCAAAACAGTGCCTTGTAATTGTAGGTTGATGTTAATGAAACATGAAAAGGGGGGCCCTTTCAAGGAAAATTTGTTATTAACAAATAAAGGCTTGGTAACATTTAGAATCACACCAGGAATCACACCATCGGAAATATGGCTGGAGCCGATGCTAGAACGAGCCTGCCAGGCTGAAGTGATAAATTTGTTTACATCCTTTAAAAGTTCTAACTCAGTACAGATGAGGTGACGTCCTACTTTTCACATTCATGTTCAATTCACAAACATAAAGAGACTCTGAGCCATTAGGGAAGCTTTCATTTTGACTGGGGAAGGATGAAATGATAGTGATAGTGGCTTTCATAGCAGAAAATAATTGTATACTTTTCTTCTTATTATTTTTGGCAAGGCACACACATTTCAGCTTTCCAGTGTATTACATCATTACATTGTATAATGCATCATAATGATAGAGTGAATGGAGATGAAGAAATGCCAGTGCCTGCTCCAAGTTTAGAGAGAGAGAGAGAGAGAGAGAGAGAGAGAGAGAGAGAGAGAGAGAGAGAGACTGCATACATTTTCAGCTGGGGCGGCTGCTGCTTGGAAAGTATTCTCCAAGATGAAACAAAGCTGCCTTCCCCCTTGGCATCCACATTAATTGTGGACCTGCCAACCGGCCAGTTCCACTGGTGTATAAGTTAGTGGGGAATAATTCCAATTGTCTTAAGAGGTAGACTATCTGAGGTATACTTTCTGAGATGGGGAAGACTGGTTTTCTCTGTGATTTGCACCCATTTCCCAGGAAACTTTCACAGATTCCTGAAAATGCAAAAGAGTCCCCCTGTTCTACCCTAGCATACCTGTTGGAGAGGTGATCAGGGCTCTGAGCACAAAGAGAAGATTTATTATTTTCAACGGGGTGTTTTCAGATGTATACAATTATATTTGTTTTCAAATCCTCATTATTGTAAAATGATGGTCCATGGAAGTTTCTAGAACTGAAGCATATCTGTTGTTGGTGGTAATAATACAGGAGGTGTTCGTTGAGAAGCCACAATGGTCTAGGAGCTGGATGTAGGAGGTGCCAACTGAGCACTGAGAACAGTTACCAGGGAAAAGGAATTTTCCTTTAACAGATTTATGTTATACTTATTTCCAATTGTGTTGTGAAAGACATACTATTTTAGCAACTTTTTAAAATAATCTAAATTCAGCCAAATCATTTTTGACACCACCTCCTAAAACAACTTCTATTTTTTAAAGTTCTACGGCAGGCCATCTTGGTGACTACAATTATGGAGGGCCTTTGGTATCTATCCAACTATTTATTTATTTAGGATCTCACTCAGTAGCTCAGGCTGGCTTGGAACTTTTGCTCCTCCTATCTTGGCCTTCTGAGTGAGAGTGATGGGGTGACAGATACATGCCCCACACCTGACTCCTTTTGACCTCTTGAAATTACAATGAACTGAACGTGAACCATTTACTCATTCATCCCCTAACTATGAGATTGACACGTGTTTTTCACTCTGTTGGATGGAGAATAAAACCTCCCTGATCCTCCTCATTGTCCAGAGGCTTAGACTTCATCATGTCAAAATGACGTCACAATTATGGCCATACCAGAGTTTCACATTTGCATACAGGCTATTTTAATAGTCACTTTTATTGATCCAATCAGACTTGAGCTTATTGAGTCACATTGGTCTTAATAATATCTTATAGCTTTAAATTTTAGGAGAAAAGGAAAAAAAAACATAAACCAGTTATTTGGACCAAAGTACATGAATGTTTACAGTGACATCTGTTTATCTGGGTATCAAAAATACTTACAGTTAGGTCTGGGGACGGTGTGGCTCTGTGGTAGTGTCTCTGGGTTCAAGTCTCAGTATGGCATAACTACTATAACAAAATACAGAATTGTGATTTTCAGGGCTGGATGATGGTTCAGTTAAGTAAAGTGCTTGTACGCAGCTGTGAGGACCTACATTTGTTTCTCTAGTATTTACGTGAGTGCTGGACAGGTTTGGTGGCCTGCCTGGAACCCTAGTGCTCAGGAGGCAGAGACAGGGGCAAGTTGATGAGCTGGGCTGAACGAATCAGCAAGCTCTGCGTTCAAGTGAGAGACCCCGTCTCAGTACAAAAGATGGACTATTGTTGAGAAAGAAACTAGGGATCAACCTCTGACCTCCAAATGCACACATATACATGTGCACCTGTACCCGCATACTTGTAAGCACCCCCCCCCACATACAGGGATGTAAACACAAATTTTCCATTTTTAAGATAGGATAATATTTTGGCTTTTCTGCACTCATGAAATTCAATGTTTATATAACCAACTAAAATGGAGATGTGTTAGTTATTGAGGAAATTCAGATTCCCTCCTTAGTCAGCTACCTAGCCAGCTGGTTGTTACGTGGGTGTGTTTGTCATTTTGGATGTGAGATTCTGGCTGCTGATTCCCACATAGCACAGCTGCCAGGTGCTTTGCAGTTTACAAGAGAGTTTTTTGAATACAGCACCTTGTTTGGTAGTGGTTAAAATCATGAGCTTTGGAGTCATTTGGATGAATGACCTAAGACCAGGTATTGGATCAGCAATATCCAATATTACGTATATTCTGTACTTACTAAGTGACTTTCATTTCAGTTCTGTCTCTGTAAAATGAGAATCCTAGCCATTTCTCAGGTATGGTAGTTATTTTTCAAAATCATTTCTATTCCTTATTACAACTTTATGAGGCAGCCCACCCATGAGTCCATCAAATCTTTCTGTTTATTTTGGTCTCCGCATGAAAACAAAGTCAGGCACCCTTGTGTCTCGCCTTGAATCCCTACGCTGCCTCTATCCCTGGGAGTATTTTCCACTCATTTTTTTTTCAGAGCCCAGTCAGGAATCTCTGCTGACTTTAGCATGGTAGTTTAATACATCGCCTTACCACCTCATGACAAATGTGTTCTAGTCACTGTGTTAAGGGCCCAAAAGACAGTGATCAAAGCAGGAGAGACCATAGTTCTGCCACCATACAGTTTCTGTTTCTGCAGAAGTAGACTTTAATAAATAATGGGGAGATAGATATTGGCTGGGTATAGGTGAAATGCTTAGAAGTTGAGTGTCATAGTATTTAAGAAAGCATGTCCCTGTTGACTGGAACAGTGTGGGTTGAAAGGCTTTCCCCAGGGGAGTAGCAGCTGGGTAAGGTCTGGTAGATGATGGGGATTAGCCAAAGGAAGACTGTTAGATGGGGAGAGATCTACCATGTTCTCTACCTGTGCAAAGCCCTGAGGAGTGTCCACTCTGCCTCTTAACCCTGTAGTGAACAATGCATGGCTTCTTCTTGGTAGCTCAGACATACTTGCTGTCAAAACCATTTATTTGGGATGCAGAGATTTCTCAGTGGTTAAGGCACCTGCCTGCCAAACCTCACAGCCCAAGTTCAATTCTCTAGTCCCCATGTAAAGCCAGATGCACAAAGTGGTGCATGCATCTGGAGTTCATTTGTAGTGGCTAGAGGTGTTCTGTCTCTCTCTCTCTCTCTCTCTCTCTCTCTCTTTCTCTGTTTATAAATAAATACTTTTTAAAAAACTATTCGATTTCTTTTCAAATATACCCCACTCATTCATCTATGCATTTCATCAACACATCTTTATAGAACATCAGAAGAGAGCTTTTCCACAATCTACATAACCACAGATTTCTTTGGTATGTTTTTCTAACTCTAAATCTGGTATCATTTACTACATGTTATTAGTCAAATGTATCCCCTCCTCAACTTCATATGCCAAAATGCCAAAATGCAAAAGTACAGAGCAGTGGGAATTTCAAGAGGTCACAATGTCCTTATGGCAGTGTCATTGTCACAAGAAAGAGTTAGCGCTGGGAGGGGTGGTTTGCTGATGAAAGGATGCCAGTGCACTTCCCTTGCTACCTGGTCTTCTGCTCTCTGACACCATCCACTATGTTAGGACACAGCACAGACCTCCATCAGAAGTGGCCCTTCCACAGTAGACTTCCCAGCTTCCAGAAATGTGGGTTTGTGAACAACCCAGCCTGTGGTACTCTGTCACAGTAACACAAGACAGACTAAGGTGCTACATTACAACTCTCACAGAAGGGAAAATATCTTTCATCACTGGATGGTCTCGTTCGGGGACTTGCACAGAGTCAGCGCTTGGTGGATGCTGATGACCTATGACCTCTGTGCAGATCGATCACTCTGTGTCATCTGCGGCGCTTTACAAATCCCTGGCAGCATCCTGCAATGTTTAATGTTTCTAGCCTAACAAAAAACATAATTAGGGAGGTAACTCCGCTGAAGCCGAAACAAATCATTTAATTCATTCCACAAGCCAAATGGAAAATGATTTTGAGATTATCCACTGTATTGGGTTATCTGCTCTACTGCTCCGTACCATTAGCTCGGGCAGTTGGGAATTGCTTGCAATTCACAGAGAAGCAGATTGTGTTTGGTTTACGTTGGCTGTGTATCCTCCTCTGAAGGGGCTGTGAGTCCTCTCCAAATCAGTGGATGCAGCCAACCAGAGTGGCCAACAAGCCAAGCAGGATTCTCCTAGGTTGGTTCTTCCTGTTTGCTGCAAGCATTGCACCCATGTGTACCTGCTTTCTTCCTTCTGGCTGCTTAGTGGCCCAGGGTGGTGCCCAGAGCTATTTAACCATCTGCATTTTGGGGTGATGTGGTTTCCAGTTAACTTTTTCCCTTCTTTCAGGGATAGAAGTGATCTGATACTGCCCTGTCCAGACTCTCCATAAGGCTGTATGTGCTTCCTCTGTTTCTAGCAGGTTCTAGTCAAGAATCTCAACTCTGCAGCTTCTTCCCCATCCTGGCAGATGTTGGGAGGCTGAGCATCTCAGCGGTCGAGTTCCTTCAGCTGATGTAATATAGCTCACATCTAGTGTCTGTCTGTGTCCGAATGTGAGGCATCCTGAGGCTCTCCTCACTATTTACTGGCAATCCACATTTATACACCAAAGACAACACTGACAAAAGAATAGAAAAGCCATGCTTATGAAAGGGGCAGTCAAAGACATCCAGGGCCCAGTGCTACAGGTTTGACCAGGGTTTGGCTCTCTACCTGCAAAGCCTGAGACAGAGCCTTTCAGTAACTGATTCATCTCGTAGGCAGGTGGAGAACACGTGGAATGACTGGATAGGCAGATAGAAGAACACAAAATACGTGAGAATTGATTTTCCTCCTGGTGTTTTCTCCTATGGACATGGAGTTAGAAAGTCCAAATAGACTTTCTTTATCCCCTTCTAGCAGTGACCCTGGGTTTCACCAGTGCTTTATGTTCTTGAGCTTTGAAAGTGGCCCGACCACTCGTAGCTTATCAAACGGCTCAGCTGAACCTATGATGCCAATATGGGCCATGGTGGCCTGAGAGAAGAGCCAGTTTTGGCAGGTGTCACACTTTGTTAGGAAAGCTGCTTATGATCCATCTGTATGTTTCTCTAAAGGCTGAAGTCTTAGGGGAAACGGTTAATAAAAGTAAAACACCCAATTCAAAGCAGATTATTTAAATTGACTACATAATTTGCTAATATTACAGAACAAATGTTTTTAATACTAACCCAGATAAAAGAAAAGACAATGGAGTCTAATCTTATAAAGAAGACTATAACTCTTTCATTAAAATATTGCTATCCTCCGAATACAGGATGGGGCTTTCTGTATTAGTGTGTTTTTGTAAAAGCTTAATAGAGCCCTTGAACCTACGCGTCCTGAGTGGTGGTAGGGTGGCGACACACAGTGGAAACTGTAGCCCAGACTTTCTGATCCAGAACTCCTAAGCTCTTAGAAACAAGATAAGACGTCCTTAACATGAACAGCACACCGAAGAGCACTGTGTTCACTTCGGCTCTCTCTACCGTGTGCATTTTCTTCTTCTATACATCTTTACTTGAACACTCATTACAAATGTTAAGCCATGGCTCTTGGGACAGCTGATAAGAAATAAGCCACATAACCACAAGGGACTGGGTTCTGCCAACCACCGGGAACAAGTCTCCTCACTAGCACTGTGATGGCAGATCTGTGAGACATTGACTAGAGAGAACCCCCCACCCTGCAGCTAGTGTTCCCAGATCTCTGACCGACAGAAATGGTGAGATAATTATTGTATATTATGTGTGGTCACTAAATTAGTGCTCATTTTTTACATAGCAATAGAAAACTAATCTAGTTATACTGTGTGTGTGTGTGTGTGTGTGTGTGTGTACACACACACACACACACACACACACACACACACACACACACATCACAGCATACACGTGGAGGTAGGAAGACAACTTCTGGGTCAGTTCTCACTTTCCCGCCTCATTTTGAAGCAGGCTTTCTTTTGCTGGATCTCAATCTGCTATTGCGTTTTATCGTGCTCTCTGGGAGCTTCCAGGAAATTCTCCCATCTCCACCTACCTCCCATCTCATGGGCTGAGAATACAGAAGCCAACCACAGCTTCTAGCCTTTTACGTGATATCTGTGCAGGATCAAGTTCAAGTACCGAGACTTGAGTGGTAAGCTCTTTATCCACAGAGCCATCTCCCTAGCCCCCAGTGAGTCCTTTTATAAAACATTCCAGAACAAAACTTAAGGAGCCAAGTTGTTTTGTGTGTTCAGCAGGAATCTCACGTGGCTTTCTGTTCATGCCTTCATTTGCTGATGGCTGGTGGAAGCACCTGGCCTGGCCCCTGGCACACTTGCCATTTCAAGGTCATCTTCAGTTATCTTCATACAGACACGCTCGATCCAGGTAGGAATGATTAGCTCTAAGAAGTCTGAAGGGAGCTGCTGATGGTGACAGTTTTCCTTCCTCTACTAACAGCCTTCAGTATCCTGGAATTTCAACTAAAGCTATTCATTGATGCTCTACAGGCCTGTCCAGACAGCCTTTCATGTGGGTCCTTTCCTGTTTTGCCCCAGGGAGAATCTGACCAACTATATATTCATTGCTATTTCCCCCATTATTTATTACCTAGACAGAATAGCATGATTAATTATTGATCATACACCAGTAACTGATTAAAGTGTGGTTCTGATCAGCAGTCAAAAGTCATTTGTTTCCAGGCATTCGTAGCTCCTGCATAGAGAGAGTGGCAGAACAATGCCTTCTCTTTTCAGGGCATAAAATATGACACCTGTAGACAGGTAGTTTCAAGCCGGCCACGGAGCCCTTCAATTGTACTTTGTCTTAATAAACATGAAATAATGATTTGCCAAAAGAGAGAAAGTGCTTAGAAGATTTACATGGAGAGAATACGATGGGAAATATAATAGGAGGCTCTAATTAGAATTGTTTCTCATGGACTAAATGCTCTGCTGATGAGAAACTCACTAGGAAGAGCTCTTTACCATCTGGGGAAAATATAGGAGTTGTCTCATTCTTTCTTTCTTTCTGGTTTATTTACTCTCTCTTTCCATTTCTCAACCCCTGCTTTTCTTGTTTTCTCTGTCTTTTCCTCTCTCCCTCTTTCCCTTCGGAATTTTCATTGAATAGTTTATGTCAGGAGTTTATGTCAGGACTATACCAAAAGGGTCAGATCTGGTCCACCACCTCTTTTTGTAATATTTTGGTACACACCCAGACACACACGGTTTTACATTCATCTGGTCTTTCCCACCACGATGGCAGCAGAGTGGTTATTACAGAGAACAAGTCACCCACAAAGCCTAAAACTCTTCCTGTCTAGATATTTGCAGAAAAAAAAGCCTGTGCCCCTATTCTATGTGCCCCTATTCTATGTGTTAGCTACCAGGGACACAGCATGACAAAGGCCCTGTCCTTGGTGAGTCTAGAGTGACACTAACCTCTGATGGTGTTGTGATCTGAAAGAAGGGATGCAGGGATTTTGGATGATGCTTATAGGAACCAGCGGCCAACAATGTGGTAAGTGGGCTTAGAAGGCGAAATCTCGTTCAAGGTTGAGAGTTTCCTGATAGTTTGGAAGTGGATATAGGAAAGGAGTCTTGTAGCTCAAATAGCATATTTCAGTCCCCACAACATATCCATGTAAAGTTTCCACAGCTCCTTCTTTGAAAAGTACTTTGGTTTTGGTTGTTGTTAAAGTTACTCCTAAGTCCCTCTGCTTAGATGCATTTGGAGACATGGGGGCTTTGTACAAATCTCACTTTTCTCTTGGTGGTGGTGGGGAGGAGAGGGAGGAGATCTTCAATGGTCAAAATCCTTCAGACCTTCAAAGATGCTTATAAGATCTACTACCTTGGTCTTCAAATGTTAAAACACTTAATATTTGCAAATGGGAGGCACTGAGGAGGAGACTCCCATGCAGCCATAGGGTTTTCAGTGTGAGGTAGATTTGGCAAATGAACAGAAGTCAGGTGACTCCATCAGGACTACAGGAATAAAGAATCAGAGACTCCAATCCAAGTATGGATGGAGTCTTGATGTGGGGTGGGAATCCCCTCCCTGCCGCCCCATCGGACCTCCTCTGGGTGCTCGGTTCATTTCAGAAACCAACAATGATCACATAGCACATCTCTCCTCTAAAGTACGGCTCCAGTTCCCAGTGGACAGTTCATTTCAAGAACCTAGTTTCTATCCACTCCAGCTGCTCTCTCCCGGCCACGCAGAAACAAAAGCACATTTATGAAAATCAAGGAAAGACCAGAAGCCAATTTGTGAACTCTGTCCCTCCAATCCAAAAAGGAAACCAGTTCACAGGCTCCCCAAAGGAGTGGTAGAAAAATGCTGTAAATCACTTCAAAATAAGTTGCATGTTTTTTTTTTTAATGGGATAGCAAGCTTTTAACAAAAATTAAAAGGTGAAAATTCACAAAAATAGGTAAAGCCTTTCAGACTTCATTGCCCAGTGGTTAATTCTGGTGTTAATCTACAGACTCTAAGACCAACTGAAGCTGCCTTTATTGAGTGGGGAGTCAGAGGCGGTGAGGAGACCGCTGATTGTCAGGCATATAGGATGAACTTGTAGTTTCTTCCCTGGAGGAGTTAGGTTCTCTGTCCAGGAATTGCAGGAACTTCTCCCACAACCAGGAAATGTAATAATGTTGGGGACAAGCCAGGATATGAGCCAACCAAACTTGTATTTGAATTATCCATTCTTTCTGTCTGTAGCTTTGTTCAAGTCACTGGACCCCTCTCTCAGATTTCTGCTCATCTGTAATATGAGTGCACTGAAAGCAATGTCCATATGACCAGAGATGTTCATAAAATAATAGGGGTCAGGCACTTAGTGCCATGCCTAACACATTGTAAGGATTGATAAATCTTGGCTATATTATGTATAGGTTAACGTTATAGTAGTTTATTTCCGGAAGGTTTTGGATATGCTAGAGAATGGCTAATTCAAGCTCATACCTTTGTAGCACATCTTTAGAACCTGCTCTTGAGTCAATTAAAATCAGAATAGTGTTTGCAGAGTCATTTGTTAACACGAATTTCTAAATGTCTGCTCAAAGAATGGACATCAACAAGCACAATAAAATCTTTAGGCGACAAGTCTATTAACGCACCATCCATTGAATAGGCATTATGTGTTCGACACTGGGCAGTGGTTTGGGAGACAAAGATAAATAAAATATTGTCCTAGGCTCAAGATTGTCTAGTCCGATTGCTCTATGGCCATCATGTGGACATGACCACAGCATGGATTTTTGCTGGATTTATCTGGGAGCTTGTCAATAGCTCCATGAAACTATAGATTATAGACACAGTACTGCCCTGTCCAAAACTGTAGACAGATATTGTGTGCCTTACAGTGGCTCTGTTAAGATTAAGGAATGCCCACCCTCTGTGGACATTAGATTTGTGAAAATGAACGACTGTGCACCCCCTACCAAGTCTAAATAAAAACTGCAGCCACTCAGATATCATATTTAAATATTATAGTACTCACAATTATCCACCTACTTATTTTTTTTTTAAATTTAATATTTATTGTCCATAATGAGTTACATTATTTAGTGGGCAAACCATGCGTTGTTATCCCGACTTCCCCAATTCCCCCCCTCCCCATCCCTGATCAGTTGTATATCCTAAAAATATTTTATTTATTCATTTTCAAGCAGAGAGAGAGAGAGAGAGCACACCAGGGCCACCACCTTGTGGGTCTGGCTTATATGGGTCCTGGGGAATTGAACCCCGGGGCCTTAGGCACTGGAGGCAAGTGCCTTAACCGCTGAGCCATCTCTCCAGCCCTCCACTTACTTATTTATGTATCTGTCTATACATCTGTCCATCTAACCTTTATTACCTTTGGCAAACCACAAACACCACCAATGAGTTTTAACAGATAATTCACCAATCACTGCTGTTCTGGAAAAATTGGGGAATTCAAGATGCTGTCGTGGAAACAGTATTAAATTTCAAACCTACAAAGTCTGTTGACTTGCTCTCATAATGCAACTATTACATTGGCTAATCCTGAATATGCAATTTTTTAGATATAAAGATAAATATTTTGCAGATATAATATTTTGTGTGTATAAATATGATTATTTTTCCCGCAGGGTACTTTCTAATGAAGTAATTACTATGAACATATATTTTTGGTAAATGTGTATGTGGATAAATATGGACTTGTTTGTGAGTATATGTTTGTACACTTTCAATATGATTGTTAACCTATGCTCATCTCCATAGCACATGAAATATTAAAAGAAAATTCAGTGATATTTTAGATGTTCTATCATTGTGGATTCATTTTATATTCATTGTAATAGCATTGATCAAAATGAATTCATTTGGTATTCATGTAGATGTCACATGTACTTCCATAGGTGTTTCATTGGAAATTAGCATTTCTCAGAGGACACTTAAAATAAGTGTTACTGAAAGTCCTCATTACACATATTGCTGAGATTAGTACATTAAGGATCATGTACTTACAGAGTACTAATGCATTTCTGCCACTTAAAATACTACATTACCCATTTCTGATATCTACCAAATATGTGCAGCAATTTTGAGAATTACTGACATCCTAAAGGAAGTGGTACTTTTATGATCAAGCAGGTTGTCTATATTTTGCTCTGATTTTTTTTTCAAAGCTAAAGTTCTGTTAGATGCCAAAAAAAGAGGAATAAAAGTGAAATTTATAAGATGACAGCAATGATATTTTAATAGCTCCAAATAAATCAGGCATCCAAGGGAAAAATCTTATCTATTTCTGATTTTTTGATAGATATACTTCTTCAAAACAAAAAGAAATGAATTAGTAAATTTATGGACCATAAATTTTCCCAGAAAACATTAGAATTTTGGATATGCTATTTTTGAACCTGACTCATCTCAGATGTAACAAAGAAACACCAAGAGAACTCAGACATATCTGTCGTTGCCATTTATGCCTTCCTTGTACCTTTTCCAGTATTCTTTTGGGCATATCAACATGTACTTACGCACCCATGTAGGGAAAGGCAGCAGTTCCCAGGGGCATCTGGCTACAGGAGCATTCATGAATTGGGTAATAAAGCCTTGTTGGTTCTTAGCTGCGTGGGAATGCTAACAGAAAATTCTGGTGTGGAGCTGCTGTGGCTCTAGACTTGCAAAAGTAAAGGTGAGTCTTTGGTATATACCAGGGTCTTGAGTATTCGTTGAACTTTCTTATTTTATAATCACAGTTTTAGGGCTAGAGAGAAGGCTTGGTGACTCAGGCACTTGCTTACAAGTTCTGTCGGCCTGAGTTCAGTTTCCAGCCTCCCATGTAAAGCTAGACAGGCATGTGTTTCCAGTGACAAGAAACCCTGTTGTGTATATACACAAAAATAAATACAAACAAATAAATGTAAAAATTACTGTCAAATGATTATATAATGTGCCTTGAAGAATAGGAATGAACGGCGGTGCAGCTATGATGGAAAATAGTATAGCAACTTCTCAAAAAGATACTAAAACTAGAACTACTATATGATATGATCAAGCAATCCCACGTCTGGATATTTATGTCAAAAAGGTAAAACCACGATAAAAGGAGAGTTATTAACACGCCCTTATTCATATAGTACTGTTCACAATCACCAGGATGTAGAAACAGTCTAAAGTGTCCATGTGCATTTGAACCCATGTTGTATGCACACTTCCTCTGGACATAACATGAGGCTATCTTGGAGTAGAGATTGCTTTGGCCCTGTAGTCATGGCAACATACAGTGTTAGCCATGGCCATGGTAACAGAGCTGCTGCTATTCCCTAGTAGATGGATGAGGGGAGGATCACAAGACCCTCACTTGGGATTTCAGGTCTTGTTACCTTCCTGACTGCTCCCCCTCACTGATGCAAGGGATCTTGAGAGATGCTACATTCTACCTGAAGTAGACAGTTAAATGGAAGGGTCACCTCATGATGCAGGTTCCCTGGGATTGTCATCCAGGAGGAGGTGGAACTCTGGGCTGAGGCCACTGCCTTTGAGCCCCCCATGCTTCTGGAATCCATCACCTGAGCCATGTAAGGAACCCAAATAGACACACTGATTTACCAGAATTGGATTTTTGTGCAATCACAATTTGGTCTGTCATCTGAGGCTTATCTGCAGTGCATGTAACATGCATTCACATGTTTCATGCAACAACCAATAAAGTGATACCATATATACACAATGCAATAATATTCAGTCTTTAAAGAGGACCTGGGATGGTTAGGTTTTGTTGTCAACTTGGATCTTTCTAATTATCTTGGGTGGTCTCTGAGGATGTTTATAGGAAGGCAGCCTCTCAGCAAGAGGCAGGATGTAAAGAAACTCAAAGAAGCTATAAGGAAACATCCTTTCCTGTGTGGGCAGTGCAGGAGGGAAATTCCAGAGACTCAGGAAGCCATTAAGTCTGGGATAGGGTTGTAAGACCCCACCCTAAGGCTATATAAAGGGGAAGAGATTCTCTCCTTGGCCCTCCTGCCTCTTTGCTGTTGTGTTTCTGGTGTTGGTGATGGGTTTTTCTCTCTGCTTGGACCTGTGAAAGAGTACCAGCCTTTTCACTTTTATGGGACTTTCCCTGGATCTGTAGCTTGAATAAATTGTTTCCTCCCATGAACTGTTCTGGTTTGGAGATACATCCCAGGGGTGTGTGGCTGACTAGGACAGGACCCTTTGCAGCATGCAACATGGATGGACCTTGTGGTCATTAAGCTAAGCAGTGGGGGAGGGGAGCCAGTCATTAAAACACAAATATTGAATGATCCCACTTAGATGAGGAATCTTCAACAGAAAAACAAAAAAGACTTATGGAATGAAAGAATTCAGCAGAGGTGGTAAGTGTCAGAGCAGAAGGAGAAGTGAAAAGGGGATCACTAATCAGAGCCATCTAAAGTTCAAGTTGAAAAGGTGAAACAGTTGTAGAGGTCTGCGATGACATTGTACCTGGAGTTAACAACCGCTTTTTATACACTTAACAATTTGTTACAAGGAAGGGTCAATCTCATTTTTAAACATTAGGTCTCTGCTTTTTGAAAACAGTGTGTACTAAAGAATTGAGTGTCAATCAAGAGACTACCCATAGCTCTTCTTAGATACGGGGGTCCTCCATTAGACACTCAAAGTTCTCTACTTCCTGTCTGACTGTTATCTACACCACTTGCTAGGCTCAAGGATTGTCCTGAAGATGGACTTTTTTCCTCCCTCAGACAATCAGGACGCATCACCTTATTTGGTGCTGACTCAGTGGGCGCCAAATTTCCAGCAGTCTGCCAAACTCACACCTGCAGAATTTGCCACACATCCGTTTTGCAAACACACAAAATGGGTAATTGTGCACACAAATGTCTATTTGCATTGCAATTTGGCATTTGTATACACAGTGATGGATTTTTCATGTGTAAATGAGAGAGACAGGAGTGCAAAATGGATGTCCTTAAGTAAGAAGGCTTGCCTTTAAAAACACATAGATCTTTTCTGAAGACTGCTAGAAATTTGAATTGTGCCAGGAAAATCCGCAGATAGTGAATAAATTTCACTTCCCTTCTTGACTTGCCTTTTCAGGTAAAGTCCTGATAGAACAGCTCATTTGTGACTTTTTAAAGGAAAGATTACTGTTTCCTAAAAACGTTAGTGACATCCAGAGTTTTCACCATAACAAAAGATTTAGAGAGAGTATCATGCAATTAGCTGATGAATATTAATTAATACTTCAGCTCTAATGATATGTAAGTAATTTTACATTCTTAGAGGGTTTGGAATTTTCTAATTCCTGGCTTTGAGGTCCACTGTTCTGGTCAGGATTAAAATGACATACATACATATATAGAAACATCTGGAAGCCTAGGTTTCTACAACTCATTGGAATGTGGCAGAAAAATGATAGCCTTGTTTGTACAGGGAATGGATGCAATCTTCTTGTGGTCTAGTGAGTTCTCTGAGTTGTCTCCTTGCTCTGTCTGTCTAAACCTGTGCTGCTCATTCAAACCTCCTCACGTCCACAGGACCTAAGTGTGACCCAGAGCTCTGCCACCCTTTGCCTTCCTCTGGTGGTGTTTGCCTGTCAGACTTGGCCCCTAAACTCCTCCTAGATTCCTGTTCCTTCTGCCACAGGCAACATGGATTTCAGATGCTGGCTCTCCTGTCCTGCTGGGACTTGACTTTTGTCCTTTGTCGTGGCAATGCCTTAGAAGGAACCTCCTTCTCTTGGCTCACCATGGAGTCCCCTGGGTGCGCTGCTATAGACATTGTCACGTGGACACACTTGAGTAGTACCTGTGATCTCTGCTGCCAGCCTGTTTGGGCAATATCAGGAAGCTGTCCCCATCTCTGGGGTAACAAGTCTGGGCCACTCTGCCTTGCTCTTTTTGGTTTCCTCCTCCTGTGATCTGACTTGCTGCCTCAGTTTCCCTCTCCAAACTTTTCAGCCTCATCGATGTCTTTGATTTCTCTTCCCCTCTCATTCCAAGGACCAGCAAGCCTTGTTTCTAAGGACTTGGTCCTCAGTCTCGCTCTTCTCTGCAGCTGGCTGCCCGGGCTCGTTCTGTGCTTGGATACTATGCCATCCTGTCTCTCTTCACGTGGCCCTCACCCAACTCTGGGCTGGAGGTGTTCACGTCATCAGACAAGAACCAGCTGCCCACCCTGTCCTTCAATGAGACCCATTCACCATGATTTCTTCACATGGAATCTCTAACCTGGAAGATTTCTTTCCTCCTCATATTGATCTAAATTCCAAGATGATTGTCCAGGGCCACAATGTCAAGCTTCCCAGAGAAACTAAATGTTTCCAAGCCCAACACAGGTGTTGCTGACATAACCCCAGTGCCAGGAAGCTGGCACCAGCGGCCGGCTCGGTATGGACTAATCACTGCCCAGCTTTTTAAATGCAGTCATCTGAGTACAGGGCTTGGAGGGCTGGAGGTCAGCAGAGGGGGCGGTGGCATTAGTGGCTGGGGAAAAAGTCTCAAAGCTCCATTCAGTATTCTCCCTTCACAGGACTGCCAGGACACCTGATTATTATTATCATTTGCCATTCAATTCCTGCTTTCTCCCCCTTCTGCCTCCTCCAGAGTCACACGGGCCTAATAGGCTTCATGTACAACTGCCTATTTTTATTAAAGACAAGTGTAATCTTTTGTAGACCAAGTGTCCCTATCATAAATGCTAACGGAGAAAAATATTAGGACTCATTTATTTATGAACCCGTTAATAATGAGGGGCAGTTATGAAAAAAAAGGCTTCCTCAGCAAAAGCTCTGAACAAACAATGCAGACTTGGGGAAAAGGAGCTGGTGAGCCTTCTTGACTTAGATAAAGCTATGGAGAAATGACAAGTGCCAGTAATTAGCACAGGCTCTTCAACAAGATAACCCTATACGTCTCTGTCTCTTTCAATCATCAAAGACTCCGATCCAGTGTAAAATTAAACCTGGGATGCCATCAATTTTTGTTAACCTCTTTATATTGTTCTGTGTTGGAGCCTATGTGATAGATAGATTTTGTCATTTTATTAAAGAGTGACATCTCTACAGCCACGTGACCTAAAAAATCTCTTTGCTCTTTAGCAAAGTAGTTTTAATCATCTCCTAGTGTGTTTCTCAACTAGATGGCTCTATTTATTCTCACATACCACTAGGGAACCCCTTGTCTTTAAGATCTTAGCATCTCTGTTTATTCCAATAGCCTGCATTTGACTTCCTGATCTCAAATTCCTTCTCCCTCAGAAAACTTACCTAGAAAACTAGTCAAGGTCTGTTGTAGACCCAGAAATTTGTTACAGCCACATAGCAATTAAGGTTTGAAATATCTTTGTCCTAATGTCTTATTTTTTTCATTCTTCTCACCTAGCCAATTTTAAAGGCTCCTTTCCTACCATCCCAGGAGTAAGTGTTCATCTAGACTCTTCTGAAATTTTATTGTTTAATATTCTTTGCCGCCAGTAGCCTTTTATTAATTTATTCATTCATTATTGCAAGGAATAATAATGACAATTATCATCCAAATTGGGATATAATTAGAAATTATAAGAAATCAGTTGACTATGGGGTTCAAGGTTATTTATCTATGGAAGTCTTGTGTGAGGCCAAGAAGAAACCAGTAGGATTTAGAGGTGTCCATTAGCCACACTGGCTCATGTGTGAAGGAAACCTCTAACCAGGCCAAGGAAACATCACTCCCCTTGGGAAGGAAAAAGCTGTTTGTAGCCTGCAGTGCACTGAGCCCCTAGTCCCCTCATTAACTTCCTTCCAAATAGGTTTCATTCACATGTTTTCCTTCTATTTATTTTTTCCCAGGCTTGGAATCCTTTCTGCTCTTTTCCCAAGACCCTCAGTTCCTGACGGAGTAACATTTTCACTTAAAAAATGTTGTCTTCACCTTTTCTTAACTCTACTCCTCCTTCCCTCTCCCCTTTCACTCACAGAACAGCATGGCTGACAAGCTTGTTCCCTAATGAAGAGAAAGGCACTTCTGTAGACCTTTCCTCTTTTAAGCCCTGATTGCCATGGATCCCAGAGAAACAGTAAATGTTATTATTTAAATATGTATTTATTAAAGTACACAGAAATGCAACACATATCACAACCAGTAAATGGAATAAAGTGCATTTAGATGCTGTTTAAAACCCCAAACTTGCTTTGTGATAAATGGGAAGGGGCAACTTTAAGGCAGGTGTTTTGTACCAAGGGGACTCTATTCAGGGTCTTCTGCCTTGTGACTCCTATCTATGACCTAGGGCTTTCCCTATATGCCAGATTTTAAAAAGGGGGGGAGACACTGAGAAAAAGTCACTCTGATTTTTAAACATGTGAAACTTTCTGTAGTTATGAAAGAGAGGGAGGGATGACAGAAATTAAGAACTAGGCAAGAAGACAAGATCACTAATATTTTGGAAACAATGAAAGCCCACCTCAGTGGCTATTTGGAACTAAAATGTGCACATCTACATGGAGCAGACACAAAGATTTGCTGGTAAGTGACTGTTGGGATGATCAGTGAGCCCTCTGGACAGCTAGCTAATCATGACAGAACCCCTGTAGTCACACAGAGAGGACTTTTATTGAGAAGATCCTTTAGAAAAACAAAGCCCACAACAAATAGAAGGATTTGACTCAGGGAAAGTTATACCCACATTGCACCCTTTGGTAGACTTTATATAATTCATCATTCTGTATCATACCCAAGCTTCGTTCAAGGAGTTACAGCTCTCTCTAAGTCTCCAAGTCCCAGGACCGGATGAGACTTCTTGGATGAGATGGTAATTTGTGCTCAACCTTTTGTATTTGTTTTCTTCTCTGTGACTTAAGCTCATTTCTCCAACCCTCCACAGACATGACTGAGATATTCAGGTGTGTTCTGAGTAACCCTTCCCTATTAAGAAACAAAGGAAGGAAGGGGGGAAGGGAAGAAGGAAGGAGAGAGAAAGGAAGAGAGAATCAAAGAAAGAAAGAAGAGAAAGAGAAAAGAAAAAAAGAGCTTATGTGGTTTAATTTTCATTATTTTTAGGTGTTAAGTTTTAGATTAGCACACTATGTCTTAAACTACTGTATTAGAATGCTGCTTGACTCACTTCCAAATTGAAGACCTTTTAAAAAAATTGAAGCAGTCCAATAATTTTAAATCACTCTACACTGTGCATTGCAATTTAAAATTATTGGAGTGCTTCAAATTTTTATAAGCCCTTGAATTTGGAAGTGATCAAGGTTCTAGGCGTACTCAGTGTAGAGCAATTTAAAATTATAAGAGCTGTCAAATTTTTATATAAGCACTTCAGTTAGAAAAGGGATTTGGGTTCTGGGCATGTGCAGAGAAGAGCCATTTAAATTATTAAAAGTACTTCCATTTTTTTCCCCCCAAGCACCTGATTTTGGAAGAGTTTTGGTTTGTGCCACCTCAAGTGATGACTTCCTTTGGGAACACCTGTATAAAGAGACTTCTAGTCTTTCAAATTGAGCAAGCACTGTGGGGATGTGAAGTAGGCAGCCAGCTTTCTGGTGTGATCCAGAGGACACGAGGAGAGTGTGTCATCTACTCCCCCCCCCCTCCACAAGTCTTCTCAATGGCCTGTCATCATGTCACTAGTATGCTTTTTGGGGGGAGAGAGAGAGAGGGAGGGAGTAGATAAAGGCAATTATAGAAAGCCCCTGTTAAAATGTCAATCTCTTGAGCTAAATCACAGATGCATTCGGGATTGTTGCAATGGGGTGGATCTGAAATGGCCCCCAAGAGGCTCCTGTATTTGAACTCTGGGTTCCAGCTGATGGTACGATTGTGGAACCTTTGAGACATGGAGCCTCGATGTAGGACACTCACTACTAGGGGTGGGGCTTGAGGGTTATAACCTGGCCTCAGGTCTCTGTTTTCTAAGCCACCAAGATGTGAGCAAACCACACTGCCAGCTTCTTGTGTCCCAAGTGAGCTGCCCTGCGTCTTCTCTGTCACAGGACTCTATTGTCTGAAACTGAGACAAAATAGATCCTTCTTTCCTTCCTTCCTGACAGTGATGAGAAAAGTAACTAATACAATTATCATCTGGGTTTGGCATGTCATTTTCACCAGGGGCAGGGGAGGGGCTGAAAACCCATTTTGATAGTGAGGAGAAGGCTTGAGGGGGGTCTGGTTTTCTGACCCAAGTCCTGAGTAGGGGCTTCTGGGTTCCAGAGGCTAGAGCTAAGAATATTCCAGGTGGCATCATAAGAGGAAATGGTCAAAAATATGCAACTCACTTCATCTGTGTCAAGATCTGAGTGAGTAGTGATCCCCTCCCCCCCAAAAATCTGATCATTAAGAGGGGCAGATTCTCTGATACTTGAAATCTTCATTTGCATTATGGCCTGCCTGGGATATCAATTCTCTCTCTTCTCAGAAATGGAATATTATTCATCTGAAACATTTTAAGGGGAAAATTGAAAGGAAGGTAGAATCAATAGGTTCAGCTGGAAGGTTGATTTGCCTGATTTCATCTTTGGGCTGCGAGTTTCGATGCTGTGAACGAAAAAAAAGAAGGGACAAAATATAACAAAATGAAAATACTGTTTCCCTTTCAAAGGTTTATTTACAGCAAAGGGAAGGGGCAGATTCGTGCTATAGAAAGTTGGACACTTTGCAATTGTGATTTGAGTTAATTTTTCTCCTTGGTGAAATTTGGGAGCCCATTTCTAATGTTTATCAGAAATGAGACACATCCCATTGTCATATGTGACTGACCCATTGGAAAATGCTCGTGGGACCTCAGATTTCTTAAAGAGAAATTGGTTTTAAATATCTTAAATATTTAACATAGAAAATAAACTGCATTATTATTATTGTTGTTTTGCAGAGTGTGGGCACTCAGTCTACCCAGGCCTCCATGGTGGGGGGAGGGGCACAGCACAGAGTTGTCATTTTCTCCCAGGAACCCACAGGCCGGGTCATGACCTGTAGATACCCTGACCTTCCACAGCCAATGGTTGTTCTCTGTCCTTTCTGCACAGAAAAGAACCATCTTTGTCCTGGCCTTTGATTGGTTGAGCTGGTGTGGGAGGTTGGGGGAGAGGAGTTGCTGAATAGTGTTTGGAAGATGGAAATCATTGGTGTTTGTAAACTGCTTCCCTTCTTTAAAGAGGAGAGAGATCGGCTTGTGTCACACCTGTGGGAAAAGACAGTGAGTCACCTGGGTTCTGCTGGAGGCTGGTCAGGAGCCAGTGGGTTCTCTTCTGTTCAGACAGAGGGCGCAAGACTTCTGTTGGACTCAGAAATGACCAATCCATCAATGATGTTATGAAGCACTCTTTCTTTCTTTCCCTCGCTTTTTTCTTTTTTCCTTCTCTCTTTCCCTCTCTTCATCCCTCCCTCCTCCCCCTTTCTTTTCTTTTCTCCCTCCTTTCTTCCTTTTTCCTTCCTTCATTTGTTTTTCTTTCTTCCTTTCTTCCTCTACTGGGAATTGAATCTAGGACCCTGTGCAAGCTAGGAATAAGTACTGCACCTCTGAGCTATATGCCTTAAATTATGTTTTAATTTGGAGGTGATTTTTTCCTTAAGTTGAGCAGGCTGACCTTGAAGTTATTTTATATCCCAGGCTAGCCTTAAACTTGTGATTCTCCTGCCTCAACCTCCTGCATAGCTGGAATTACAGGCCTTTGCCATTATGTCTGTCTGCGAGGTGCTATTTCAGAGTTAGAAATGCATGACCAGCTTTCTATCTCTTTCTAGCTGGATGAATTTAAAGTTAAACTGTCATTCCTTCACATTAATCCACAATTAAGAAATTAATAAGTATATTAATTAATGGGTTGCCATCTGTTTATCAAATACAAATCATTGTGTTAGGTGTTATGAGATACCAAGATAAATGAGAAACAGTTAATCTCATGGAACAACACTAGAGATGGGGACAAATGGCCACTATTTAGGACATTCTATTTTATTCTAATGCTTGTTTGTAGTCGATTATAAAACATGATAAAATATAGACTAAATATTCCCTAGTGTTATCACTTTTTGTATTAAGTCTGATTCATGATAGTAACCCCACATATAGCACAGGTATTTTATGTAGGTTTTTTGCTAAATAAATATATAAATACTGAATAAATGGGGAAAGGAGAACAGTGAGAAGCTCTCTAGCCCAGAATTTTAGACTTGGGCCATATGAAAATCACATGGGAACTCAAGAAACCTCTTCCCCTGAGACTCTGATTAAATCATTTTAAAAAGCTCCTCATCTTTAAGAAGGGGGCGTGATGCACACAAGGTGTGATAGAATTTGAGGGAGAGACAATGGCTCTCAGGAACTGGAACAGAATGGACAAGGCCAGCATGTGGTATGTTCTGGAAGAATCAATCCTAGGGTGGCGCTAACATCTGCCATGAGACATGGCGTCATTGATGAAGCCATTGACTGGGTTAGGTTAGAGAGTTGACTAGTATGCCTCTCAAGAAAGAATTTCTTCAACACATATTGGCTACTCTGGGCAAACTGAAAATGGTATGATCATGTCTTTGTTTTAAGCAACTCTGGAATATTGTGGGAAATGAATGGATATAGGGGAATCCCTTATTTGAAAGTTATGCTTCCATTAGAGTAGAAGAGGCTGCACATAGGAGCAAAGCCAGCCTGGATGGGGTTTTGGTAGAGAGGAAGGTAGAGTGGAGCATCCTTAAGAATGACAGACTTGGATAGATTTGCTGAGTGCTTGTCGTGAGGGTCAGGCCCAGGCTGCAGGTAGTGAACAATCACACGGATACATGCTGTGCTGTGAGAGGTCTAATGGAGAGCAGGAAGTGCTCCCTAAGAGTTCAAGGGCAAGAGTCAGGCAGACATGAGGAAGTCGTGAGCAGAAGTCTGTCTCTGCTCCTGACTTAGACCCTTACGCTCGGATCTTCATCGCATGAAACCAGCCTTGCTGAACAGTGTGCACCACGTTTACTCACCTTCGAAGCTGCTGTCTGATGTGGGGCTTCTAGAGGAAGGACATTTGCAGCCTGTACATCTTCCTTCACAATGAAGGTTTTGAATAAAATCCAGTCAGAGAACTAAGTCAGGACAAAGTGGTGTGGGGCGAAATTGAAGACAATCGATAATAATTGGTTTTCCAAAGGAGCCCCATGAATCATCAGGTGAGACACATGGAAGCTCTTTTGAGAAGACTTGGGGTTGGGGCTGTGGGCTCTTTAGAAGATCTAGTGATGCTGCCTGGAGAAGGGGTCTCCACGGGGGGCCTGCTCTTAGAACCTGCTGACTTCTTCAGCATGTCCAAAATCACTCTGGGAGAAGCAGAGCTCTATCTCTTCTCATCTTCCATAGCTTCAGTCGAAATCAATTTCTGCTGCATCCACAGCTGTTGCTTTGTTTCCTCCAAAGATTCCATGCGTCAGGGAAAAGGCAGAAAAGCCATGCGTCTTTGCTGGTCACTGACAGATGGTTTCCTCTTCTCATGCTGCCCATTTTGTCCCTCTCTGAATCTGAGAAATGGGACAGACTGGTGTTTCTTGCCTGGATCTGGGATCAAGGAAACCAGTGGGTTCTGGCCAGTCCCCAGTGACACCTCCTCCAGCCAGGCAGCTGGAGATCTAATTACAAGTTTAATTGTAACACCTGAGTCAATGGGGGACAGACATTCAAACTATCACAGTATGAAGTGAGAGTAACAATAAAATAATAAAATCGTAAAATAAAGAATAAAAACAATGAGGCTTTATTTTAAATGAGTTCATATAATATGTGCTTAGGACAACACTAGTACCTATTCACAAGCTTGCTGCTATTATTATTATTAGTAGTAGTAGTAGTAGTAATAATGCTATCATTTTGGTGCTGCTCATGTTGGGCCTGAAATGCCTTCCAAAGGTCCTTATGTTGAAGGTTTGGTTCCTGAAGGGTCAAAGCTTTATGAGGTGGGGCCTGAGAGGGTTCAAGTCACATGGGACTTGTGGGACCCTAGTCTCTTCCTTTCTCTTTCCCTCCTGGCCACAACATGAGCAGGCTTGATCCTTCATATACCAATGTTATGGTGTCCTGTTTCCTGCAAGCCGAAAGTAACAGAGGCTACTAACCTAACCGGAACCTGAGAAGGTGGGCCGAAAGAAACCTTTTCATCTTGGTAAGTTATTATGCATAGTGGCCAGGCTCATGACAAGTGGACTTTCCATGGTGTCCTCACACTGTCTAAGGAGGGGAGTTAGGAAAGCGGATGTGTTGGCAGAGTCAATGGAGACTAAGGAGGGAGAAGCCCAGTTACCGCCTTGTGCATTGTGTACGTAAGAGAGAAACAAGAAGATGGCAGATGTTTGGGGCTTGACAGTTCTTTAAGGCCCAGCTCCATTATTTCCTTGAGTATCAGATATATTTCATTGTCTTGGGTCCTCTGAGCTCCCCCGTAAGAAAATTCTTTCCTTGACTTCCTATGCATGAGGGTTTGTTTTGTGATCAAATGAGTCTTAAACAAGGGTAGTGTCTAATCATCAGGGAATAATAAAAGACAGAAGTCTGTTTGCCTTCCTAAGGGAGGTTTTAGGCTTAGGTGGCTCTTGGTGCCCAGAAAAAGATTTAGGCCATCACCTCTCAGGCATAGTCTGACCCTCAAGGAGAATGCCAGGAGAGTAAGACATGGTACTTGTGATGACCTTGAAAGTGGGATTTGTACATAGGTAGATTGTAGATGTTCACTTCCCACTCATTTTTAAATTAGTTCATTGTATCCTGAATTTCATGGGTTTTCCTCCAGTCATTATGATGATGAGTGAGGGAGTCTTCTAACCTGTATTATTCAATGGGGATTCCTTGTGTGTCCCCTACTTTCTCACCTGACTGGAGGGGAAGAGGCGTATGAAGAAAATCTCTCTGTCAGTCTCCTTCCCTCTGGATGTTTCAAAGGGGTGCTAGCTAGAATATTCAGGCACTACTGTTTCCTGGCCCTGACAGATGGAGCTAGCTGCAAACAAATCATCTGGTGGGTTTGCAGTGAATATCAACCTAGCTGTCTCCTGGTTTGGCCCCTAAGAACTTGGATGGAGACTATTTTCTTTTAGAAAGCTTGCAGACCCCGGCACTGGGCTTCTCAGCGTGCGATATTTGCTCTCATCACCACATCCCTATGCCCACTGAGCTGGAGGGCAGCCAGTCTCCTGCGAAGGTCAGGGCAGTACAGCCCATTCCCATAATTGAATCCAAGCCTACTGTTACTTCGCATCTCTTCAGGTCAGGGAAATGGAGGCGATTTTCAACACTTGCTTCATTTCATTACTTAGAAAGAAAATGTAGAGAAAAGAGGGAGACGGAGGAGAGACAGAGGTTCTTTGGGAAGGAAGCCTTCTGATCACTTTCCAGCCACCTTTGTTCCCTGGTCCCCAGCACACCTGACACAGTTACCCACGCATACCCAGAGATTTGGGGGAAGGACACAAGGACTTTAGGCCAATTTGTAGCATGAAGAATGAGAACAGCATAATGCGTGTCCCCATGTCTTGTGACACACTCCACAGAGAAATGCACGCAGCCACCAGCCAGTCGGCTTTTTCCCTTGAACAGAAACTTCCCTCCTCGCTGCCTCCCTCACTTCAGACATGCTTTCCCTAAACCTTTCCTTGGCTGGAATCCTGTTAATGTTGACAGCTCTCCCCACCCCCACCCCCTTTGTTACAGCGCGCAGCCCAGGGAGAATGGGAGGTGAGCTTGTCGGAAGAGATGAAAGATGGCAAGAAATGGGTGTTTGGGGACCAGTTCTTTGGTGACATGGGCTCAGCAATCCCTTTTTTCACTCTGGGTCCCTCACTCCTCTCTCGCCTTCTCCCTCTCTCTCCCTCGCTCCCCCTTCTGCCCCCTCTCATTCTCTCGGAAATGGTGTGTGCCTCCAGTAATTTACATAATATCTTCTGACACCTTTACTTTAGTCATCAATCACGGTACCTTCTCTCGGTCTATCTTTTGTCTGAGCATGTCTTCTTTATCAGGCCATGCACAAAAGATTAATTTCACAGTTTTTCTCCTTTCTTTCTTTCCTTGCAAGATACAAAGCTCATGAAATGACAGAAGCAAGATAATGAAAACAACAATGCAAGCAATTTTTTTTTGTTCTTGCAGGTTGGATCTCAAGATACTTTTTCTAACCTCATTGTGTGCCATCTGTCTTAGAAAAGGTCTGTTCTGTATTTTTTTTTTTAATACTGTTCTGATGCTGCTCAGTAGACTACCTGGGGTAGGGGGTGGATTATATATGAAAATCAGGTCAGAGGCATTGGTTTTCAAAATCTTTGGGACAAATAAAGCAAGAGGCCCACCTCTAATGTCACCATGGACTACTGCACAATGCCCACGCCCCAATTAATATTAATGAGATCTTATGCATAGCCAATTTATGACATTTGATTGACTCACCCAACCACCCTTCAACCTGTCTTATAAAGTGAAATATATGGTGAAGAGGGTCTTATTTGCATATGCATATGTTCTTAATATTAATTAGCCGAATGGATCTAAGGACTTGGAGATAATATGGGCAAGGAAGAAAAGAAATTACCACACACAAAACAGAAAATTCTTCCCCTTCCTCTTCCTGCATTTGAACAAAAGAAGTTGAGCCGGAAGCTAAGAACAACTTAGCACAAGCTTTCTTATTTCTTTCCATGTGTGCTTGCTACAGATTTCTAATTAAAAAAAAAATTCCCCCAGGCATTAATATTGTCATTTTCTCACTCAAATTGGGAAGGACTAAATAGAATATTGGAACAGTTCACACAAATATAAAAGCCTAGTTCAAGAACACAGTCCTGGCCATAGGTCAGCTCTCTCGGGTCGGCTAGGGAGATGCTACGGCTGGGGAAGATTCGGTGTCTCCTAGGAATGCACGTGGTCATGTCAGGAGGAAGTGTGCTCAGGACATGTGCATTTTCAGGCCACTGATGGAAAGTATCCGCTCAGCAGAGTGGCTGGAAGCGCGTCTTTGGTGTGACCTAATTAAGACTAGAAAAAAGTGCGACAACTTCATGGATTTTCTTGTTGGGGTGTGGGAAACACCAGACATTTTTCTTGTTTTCTTTCTTTCATGAAGGTGTTTGATGCCAATGATACGACAAAACTATTTCTGAGCTGAGTGTGGAGTGTGTGGGTCTGTAATTCCAGTTCTCCAGAAGCTGAAGCCAGAGGATTGACCTAAGTTTGAGGATAGCCTTGGCTACTTAATCAGTTCTTGGCCAGCTTAGGCTATAGTGTGAGACTCTGTCTCACAAACAAAGCCTCTTTCTTTCCCTTGACTGGCTCACCTTCTAGGTGCTAAAAGAGCATTAATATTGAAGCCTTGGACAACATAATACCCTGGTGGTTATATGATCCAGGTTCATAGCATACTTATTCTGTGCTAAATATTGGGGAAAGTACATTTCTTATTCTTTTCTCGGTTTAGAAACCCTAGTCCAGAAATTGCTATTCCCAGGAACTGAATCTCACTGACAAGAGACACGCTCAAGGTCATGCAGCTGAGAATGGTGAGGCTAAGATTCACACCCAAAGACTGTGGTGATTCCAGAGCCTGATTTCTTTCCCTTGTTACTACTGAGCCAGGGCTGTCCAAGGTCCTTGCAGATTGGAAGTAGCTGATCCCAGAGTCAACAGCGACAGCAGAAGACACATTTGGAGACAGAGACTCGGTGCTTCCTTTTAAGCAAGACAATGTCTCGGCTACTACCACGGTGTCATGTAAATAGTTCAACCAACAGTAGACTGTATTCTACACAAGTAAAAGAATGTGACTTAAAGAGGAAAATCAATTAATTGACAGGTCAGTGACTCACCTTAGAACAATGCACATTTCTTTATAATCAACATTTTTTGAGTGACAATCCTATAGAAGATAGTCTTATTGGACAACATCTTCCAGAATTTGCTAGGTGGGTCATACCTACAGGACGAAGGAAGAGGATAAGGAGAGGTTTTCAGCTCTAGCTTCTGCTGGGGAAATCCAGGAAGCACCAGTAAACACAAGAAAGGACTGGAGAACTCTAGAATCCTGCCAACTCCTCTCAGTTTCACATCTTTTCTGGGCCCCGACAGTTGAGCACAGATAGATCTGAAAACTCTAGAAGGTTCTCACTGATGTTATGGGATGCTATGTCCCTTATCCAGCTCTCTGGTTCAGATTGATGTGTGTATGTGTGATTACGTGTGAGCTATAAATGTGAGTCTTTTGAGGGAAAAGACATTTCACTGACCTGTTAATTAATTGAACTTATTTTTCTTCATCTCACATTCTTTTAGTTGTGTAGAACAAATCAGCTTTTCCACTGTTTGATTGTAACTATGACCATGGGTACCATGGTTGCTGTCAAACCATTGGCTATCATAAAGGAGGCGTATAGTTTCTGTCCCTATGCTGTGTTTACTGTTTCTGGGCCCCATTCCTTCTATTCTATGAAGAAGAGGAGGTGGGAGGGGTGAGGGAGACCCTTCCAAGGAGAACAAGGTTAGCCTCCCACCCTCTCCTCAGAGGTCCCAGCTTGAGCTCAGCATCCTCAGGACCAGTGGACAGCAAGATGGTGACTCCATCTCTCTGATAACCATCTCTTCTGCTTAAGTTTGTCCCCCTTCTTTTTCCTTTTAAAATAATCTCCGCTGCTGCAAGTGCTTTGACTGCATTGTGAAGCTTTGACAGGTAGTGAAAAAGAGTGTGTATGGAGCAATCATGGATCCGATGTGCTTTATTCTCTTCTCACATTAAATATGTGTTCATTAAACAAGGGCTTGTTTGCAGAGACCGTGGAAGAGGGAAGCAGAAGGAGAGCTAGGAGGGAAGCATGTCGGAGGCCTGTCCTCTGTATCACTGAGGCAAGCTGGGGGAGGGGTGGGCTCTGCCACCATCGCCCTTCAGGAGCCCAGAGCTCACACTCATTACCTCACCTCTCACAGCTGTTTGTCCCTTTGTAAATGAGGCTCAGAGAGAGAAACTTCTCTCCTCTGGTACTGTCATGTGCTGTAAGTTGATGTACAGTAGTGAATATATAAAAGTGCTCACTATTTATTGTCTCTCATTACTATTACTTCCATAGTTTATCCACCGCTGAGGACAGTGAACTGCCTTCTTCTTCCAGGAAAGATGCAGATTCCTTCCATTCTACTCTCTTTCAGTGAATATGCCAATTTTCTTTACCGGATGGGGAGCCGGAGAAAGACAAATGAGCTGCTGCCCTCACAGCGCTTAGGGTCTAGCTAGCAGACAGATCTTTAGCAGCTGGACACATAAAGAATGTGGAAGGCTAAGAGGGGAGATTTATGGAGGTCACCAAAGGGGCAGAATGGGGACCTTCTCAAGTCCAGATGCCAAGGAAGATCCTCAAGATGGGATCTCAAGGGCGAGTGTGAGCGACACTGGAAGCAGACAGGGAGAGTGGGTAGGAGGTGCCAAGGACAGCACCAGCAAACACCCAGAGGTGCAAACACCAGGTGTAACAAGAGGGAAGGCTAGTTTGGCTGAAGGGAAGCGGCAGAAGGTAGGCAGAGGCCAGGCCACAGGAAACAGCCATGGCTGCTTTGTAACGTGGGGTTCATGATCAGCCATGGGAATCCATAGACACACTCAAGCAGAACAGTTACAGGGGATCAGACATACTTCTATAGAAGTATAGAAGTATAGGGCTGGGTCAGAAGGAGAGAGAGAGATGTGGGCTGTGCCCTTGGAGAAGGTGCCCAGGGCAATATTTAGACATGGCTGGGGAGGGCAGATACAAGCTGGCCTTTCATGTCTATTGGCCATCCAGTTGTCACTTGGTAAGTATGAACTCAGCCCTCCAAGGGCAGGCTGTGTGCTCCAGAGAAAGGGGAGCGATCTTCCTGAAACCAGAAGCTCCCTGTGAGCTCCACAGTGTGTTCACTTCAGCCCTTGGTCCTCAGTTGCTGTGCCTATTGCCTGTCATCTCCCCACAGTGAGAAGAGCTACATCGTCCTTTATGGGAGGTGAGCAAGCACACGGGAGGCCTTTCCTTCTTCCAGTGTCGTCCTGTGCACACGAGAGGCACCCAGCTCCCTCTCCTCCTCTAGAAAACCTGGAGCTCATGCGATTTCCAAAGGTTTCTTTGGCAGTTTCCTGGCTTCTGAAAGAGCAGCTGTCACAAGAGAGTGTCCACTGTCCAGCCCCAAAGGCCCAGGTGCATGTCATTGAGGGCAGCTCTCTGTCACACCACTGGAACTCCCAGGCTTGCAGGTTGTCATTTGGGACCACATGTGGGAACCAGTATTTTTATGGAATCCATTTTGGGGTTGGCAGCCAGAACAAAGCATCTAGGCAGGAATGAAACACAGAGGTGTAAATGTGGCCCAGAGCTGGGGGCTAGCTGGTGTCTCTTAGTTGACCCTTATGTGACAGGCAGGAGGGCAGGGTGTTTGAGGGAGGGTGTCTGGAAGGACATGATGTAAACTCTCACAACAAGCCAAAAGAGGGGGGCATCGAATGCAAACGAGGTTCACAGCAGCTGCCTCTCAAGGCTGAGCATCCCGAGCACTGTCTGTAGGTCAGAGGGTTAGGCTGTACGCTGCAATCTGCCATGAGACATACGACGACAGTGGCATCTTCTGTATCCATATGAGTCATCACTGTGCTCCCTACCAACAAAGTGCTCACTGCCAGGAGGGCTAATGTGAGCTGGAGAACAGTGGCCCCTGGCACTCTGCATTGGATGGG
Source organism: Zapus hudsonius (assembly GCA_004024765.1). Lineage (NCBI taxonomy): Eukaryota > Metazoa > Chordata > Mammalia > Rodentia > Dipodidae > Zapus > Zapus hudsonius. Next base: position 41,812 of record PVHP010002514.1, read on the forward strand.
ACAGGGCATTTGCATTCTAGTCTCTGGGTGCCCCCCCTACACACACACCCTAGTGAGCTCTGTTCTGCTTGACAACATCTAAAATATTCTCTGTCCTTCATATATGGGGAAAACCCTTTAGGCATTAGATACTGCGGTAATTACTATATAATGGAGTAAATACTATACTATAATAATTAACTTGTAAACCTTGAAGTAACATTTACTGTAATTTAGACCAAATATGAACTGTGAGTAATGAAGCCACATCCAACATGAAATCATTTGCCGGGCGCTTTAAACATATGCCTGGCAACGAGAAAGCAGCAGTTTCCCCGTCGTTATCAAAATGGGCCCAAATGAGGCCCTCACACACTACGCATGCACACGGCTCCCATTATTCCGAAATGTCTTGTTAACATTATTTTTTTCTTTTTTAATAAATCACTTCCTTCTTGCTTTTTCCTAAACTGTCCTTTCATGCTGTTCATGCTTTTTGTTTTGAATTTAGTTTTTATTCCAGTGATTTCAAATGCTTTATGCAAAGCTAACATTTAAAGCCTGGGCAAGAGTCTTAGAATTGAGTAGAGGATATGAAAGTTTGGGGTTCCCTACATCAGCAGTCAACTGTGGATGCTTCTAGAAAGCAGACCTAGGAGATAAAGCTGCTTATGACCAAGATAGTGCCAAAGTCCCAGGGCTCCCAGGAAGTACGAGGCGAGTTGTCAAACATCACGCTTCCAAATTCACTTTCCATTGGCCTGTTTTTTCCTCTGAGCAACTCAGCTGTGGTGCAGTACAGAGTTCCTCCCCTACCTCACTACTCAGAAAGGTACAGAGGGGTTTGTAGTATGCGCAAGTGAAAGATTGCTCTTCTTGGTCAGAACCAATTAAGATCAGCAATGCCATATGGCTCCACCTAAATCCACGTGGGTAGCACATGCCATAGCTTCTGACATGGAACCCTGTGCTTTCCTCCAGCACTTAACCCTTACAGTCCACCTTAGAGCGAGAGGTGCCCATGTTGGCATTGCCCAGCTCCCAGCCTCTCCCCACAGTCAGCTGTCCTTCCCTTACTTTCCTGGCTTTTGTCCTCCTGAGTCTCCCAACCCTTCTCTGGAGTCAGATTGAATCATTCCTTGTTTCCTATTCAACCTTTCCTGCTCGGGACTCTGTGCTCTGGGGTCCTCTCTCCCATGGAATCCACTTTGGGCTGATTCAACTCTGTCCATGCTTGGAAACGGTGAAGCCTGTAGATTCATTCCCAAACACCTTCAACAAACCGAGTGCTTAAGTCGGGGAATGCTAGCTGGCACTCACAGAGCACCAACTAGGGACGTTTCATGGCTTGTTTAATCTCTGCTACATCCGTAGGACACAGGTTCTATTTCTCATCCTATTTTGAGATAAGAAAGATGACAGATACATGGGCATTAGTAGTGTGTCTAGAAATCCTGCCAAAGGATTTCTCTTTGCTTAACACGGCCTGGAGTCAGTGACCACATTTACAAAGGACAATCCAGTCCAGGGACTGTCACAGTGCCACCTCCACATACTAACAGGGCTGAATGAAGAACAGAGTCAAGCCATCTGCAGGTATTATAAAAAGTAATAAATTATTATTATTACTACTACTACTCCTACTACTACTACTACTACTACTAATAAAATCCAGGACATCAAAGCTGAACCCTCATGACCCTCCCATGTGACAAGTGAAGCCAACAGGCTCCAGTAGAGGGCCTGCCTTTAGTGACAGGCCTTAGATTGTATGTGAACCCCCCAGCCTCCCAAAATGTATTACTAACTTCACTCTCTGTGAGGTTGTTATGGGTATTATCGATTGCTTACTTGGTGCTTTTGTTAATTCAGTGAGGCTGTTTGGGTGATAAGAGGAATAATCCTAATCCGAATGTGCACCGCCCATTAGGCCCACCAGGACCACCCCTTGCCTTCCTGCCATTCACTACAATTGTTAAAAATTCCCAGAGTTCCCGCTTTGCCTCTGTTAGGAAAACTGCCCTGCCATCTCTCTTTGCCTTTGCAGATGGGACTTTAATTGGGACACGGATAAGGTTTGGAACAAATGATAAACGGTGGGAATTCAGATCAGTTAGGCCTGCGGTTTCCATGATGAAGGTCTCCGCAGAGATAAATGATTTCCAGAGAGAACACATCCAGCTCTGTTCAGCCATTCCATACATCTTGCTGGGTTTTAATTTCAGAGACACTGCACTTGCCTGTGAGATTCCTTTGGCTGTGTGTGTTTACAGGGACTGACCACCAGGCTCTCCCTTCTGAGGTGACCTGAGAGTGTTACCCCTCCTTCCCAGTTGTCACTGAGCTGCTGGCTTTGCAGATGGGCCTTCTCTGGTGGGAGCATCTGATATGGAAGACAATGGCTTGAAATCACATTTATTGTTTTCTTTTTCAGGGAAGGATCAGAGATGGGGGAGTTGAATGCTTTGAAGCAGTGTTTCTAGAAACAAAAGACTACACTTTTGAAATGCCAGCTATTACCAGTCCACAGTGAAGACTCCAGGAAGACTCGTTAGCACTTGTATAGTTGCACACAACTCTCCCTTCCTGAAACAGGGCAGGAATTACACTGAGATGTGACTGTTGAAACAGACTCAAAGTCAATGTGCATAATTACTTACCAGACAGTGGTTAATGTGCCCTGAAATATCCCCAGCTCCCCTCGGCCTGGGGCTCCATGTTTGATATTCAGATTCTCTTGATAAATGTCTTGGCTGTTTTGTTTACACCATTTCCTCAAATACTTCTGGATTGTGCGCCTG
>PVHP010002514.1:44691-89387 GCA_004024765.1 Zapus hudsonius
GAGAGAGAGAGAGAGAGAGAGAGAGAGAGAGAGAGAGAGAGAGAGAGAGAGAGAGTCTCCCAAGGTCACAACAACCACTTTGGCAAGTATCAGGTCAGTGAGAGACCTGTCTCAAAACTAAAAACCATGAGAGCCACACCAGAGCCCAGGTTGTCCACAGACCTCCAAAATGCATTCCTGTGCACCCATGAATAATGCCTGCATACATACACACACACACACACACACACACACACACACACACACACACACACACACGCCTAATCCTCAGCATTGCACTTTCTTTGCTGTAGTATTCTGCTTTTCATGTCGTTCACGCTGGAGATGAGATCCGGTTCTTGCTGGCAGTTATCTGCTTTTACTAGCCTGGCCATGCCCTCTGCTGTCTCACATCCTCTCCCTGGGCAGAAGCTTTCCACATCTAGGAGTTTTCATCTGCTTCTTCCCTAGTCACAGGCGATAATGTGCAGATTAAATTCAAAGCAGCAATTCTTTCCTTCCCATTTCTTTTCAGGCAGGCTTGCCCTCCCTCTCTGCCCTGGAACTCTGAGCCTAGGTGTCCCTAGATACCCAGGTGTCACCACAGCTGCCCCTGGTCTCCATTCTACACCCTGCCCTCTGCCTGCTTCTGTGTTCTGTTTCCTGTGTCAAAGCTTAGCTGCCTTCCTGTGTCGTTGCTCTGGATTGTGTCCGCAGAATATCCTTGTCTAGAAACACTGACTGTGCTTCCTGTGGTCATCTAAAGAGAAGTCTCTCACAAACCCGTGAGTTTTGAATGTTTGGTCCCCAACTGGTGGAAATTTGGAAGTTAGAGCCTTACTGGAGGGGTGTGAGGCTGGGGTGGGGTTTGGGGGTGTGATAGCCCTTCTTTCCCTTGCCAGAGCTCCGCTCACTCTCTTGCTGCTTTCTGCCCTCTGTGATGGCAAGAAGTGATGGCCAGCCTCTGCACTGCCCTCCTAGCTTGACCCAGTGAAACTTCCTCTTGAGACTGTAAGCCAAAGTTGACCCTTTCTTCTTCTGGGTGGGGTGACCTTGATACTGAGGTCAGTGCACTGCAGACAGAGTGGGCAGGTGAGGAGGGGAGAAGGGAGGATATTCACAGAGCATCCTCATGTGCCCCTGGGTGTGTGCAAGCTGATGCTCCCTCCCCACCTTTGCAGCCTTCACTCACGACTTAGCACCATCTTAACAGAACCATAATGGGACAGATACCACTCAGAAGCACAGGGCAGAACTGGGCAGCTTGGAAGCACAGAGCCACCATCCAGCAGGGGCCTGTGGGAACGCATGGGGAGGTGTGCTGGGGCCCTGTGGGTGTGGGGAACTTTGCCTAGCAGATGCGGTTGGTTTAAGAGTTGAATTGTGCTAACAATCTTGCTAGGGGTGTGTGTGATGGGGGTGGGATGAGGTAGATGCAGGCAGAATGGCTTCTCCATGGACGAGAACAGTGTAAGCAGGCCACAAGTTAGGGAGGCATTGCAGCTGCTCTGGTGTTCTTGGCTGAAGTGAGTTTCCACAATGTGTTGGTTTACCAAGTAGACAGTAAGGTAAGCTTAGACCCCCTAGTCCAGTGTTCAAGGTTGGCTGTGCCTAGAGGTGCAACCCTTCAGATCAGATCCTAGCTAAACTGCTTTTAGTCTCTACTCAGATTTTTATGTATTTTGTCCTCACAAGGTGACACCTGCTGTGGCATCTTGCCTGGGGGCCCTCTATCCTTCCTTCTGCCTCTCTAGCCCTGAGTCTTTAAGGATGCCAGTTCCTGTGTCCCCCTCCCTCCTGCCCAAGTCTCCTAGTGTAATGTTCTGTAAAGAAGAATCTCAAACCATTAGTACAGATCAACACCAGTCAGCTGTTTCATAATTTTCTTTAGCTTAAGTAGTCTCTCTCTCTCTCTCTCTCTCAAAGACTGACAGTAGAGTCTGCCATTAAGTTTAGCCTCTTCCCTAGAAGGTAGGAGTGTCCTGTGCTGGCAAAAGCAGGTAGGGACACTGGCTTTCAGTCCATCACGGTGGCTTCAGATCTAATCATGCTCCAGACACAAGTCATCCTTTGAGATGGGTGTCTCCACTCTCGGGCTTTACAGAGCATACCACATTCTAGCCTAGATTACATGCCATATAGCCCAGGGTCAAGCCTTCCTAGAGACTCTGCAGTAAAGATGCCCTGAGTGCTGTGTGAGGTGTGTCACCAAGGAGGGTGACATGGGTCTCTGCCTGCCCAGGGTCTACTGGTCAACTCCTTGTCTCAGTTTGGGAGCTAACTCACTCGATTCTGTAGCTTCCCCTAAGTTACTCACATCTCTCTGCGCCCGTGGGCTTTGTTTGATGTTCCCTGTTTGGTGAATTTAAGCTGTCAGAGAAGGTTGCAAGAGGGCGCACAGAGCCTTCACCCTTGACCTGCCATACAAACGTGGAGTTAGGGAGCATCTAAGCCCCTTAGGAAACAATTGAAGAAAACCAGGAACCAAACTCATAACATTGCAGTAAGTCCTCAAAATCCCAATCTCATTTATTCTTTTTGAATTTTGAATTTACACAAGTTACCTGCCTAGAAAAACTCTCTGATACAGTTCTATAAAATAGTGATAATAATAATTATTATTATTACGTCCAAGGGTTGTTACAAGAATTAAATTACTTAATACCTGCAAGTTATATGGAACAGTATCTGGATCATAGTTAAGCTCTTAAAAATGGTGAGCTGCTTCATTAGTTATTATCCATTTGACCATTAGCACACCACAGAGGACCGTAATGACTTGATTATGGGGATGGCACTCGGCACGCACATGATTAAACCCCGCTGCCCGTTCCAGTGCTCAATACATTCTTGGTGATTCGAACGTGAACGTGACAGAAGGAGCAAGATTTGTCCTACAGATCCCAGAGGCAAGTCTGCACCCTGAATAACTATTCCAACTACTGCTCACCATATGTCCACAACCAAAAAATAATTTTGGAGGGCAGGAAATGAGCACACATGTGCACGACTGCAGAGATAGCCTGCTGAAATTGACACATAAGACGTATTTACCACCGAGGCAAATGCCTTCATGTGTTTGTAAGTAGCTATTTCTGAATCTCCAAAAGGGAAGAAGAGAAGCCAAATTCAAATGGCGTCATGCATTTGGAATTTTGGATCAAGGTTATGTGGAAGGGTAGCCTCCCTTATGGTTGGAAAACTTTAGGGGGGAGAAATGAAGTATTTAAAGGTATTTTAATGATCATGAAAGGCACTGACTTAATAGGGCAGGAAACTACAGCTCTCTTTACTCCCAGAAGGAAAATAACGAGGCCGTAGCTTAGCCTTCCCTGAAGAGTCATAAACTGGACTGCAAAGAGGCAGCCCCTGGAGACCCCCTCTCTGGGTCTCTGTGGCCCCTTAACCATGGGTCTGTCTGCCTGGGTTTCCAATGTGCCTTATTAATTAGTGATCTCCCTGTTTGGCCAACAGAAACCCGCATCTGGTCTGGGGAGAGGCTGTCGCTTTCCCGTGTGCAGGGGTAGGTGCCTTTCTGAATGAGCTCGTCTGTTTATTCCTGTTTTCTGCAGGTTTTGAAGCCCTCCACGGCCAAGACTCCCTTCACCTCTTCATTTCTATCTTTCCTTCTTTTACCACTCAAACCAGAAGGTCCCCATGCTCCTCCGACTTTCATCATCTGCATCACAGTCATGTAATTATTCAATCCTATGAGGTCCTTATGAACACCAAACCAGCGAATACAAAATCATCACTCCCTCCTGGGGAAATGCAAGCCTCTGGCCACACCGTTTTTGGCAACTCTTCAGCATATAGCTTCACTTTTTCTGCTTAAGACACCTTAAAAGCTGCGAACTAAGGGTTCATCAGGCCCTAGTACTTAAAAGGAGAGAGGCCTCGGTGACATCCCTGAGAAGTCTCCCTCTCCCTCTCAGCCTATGGGCCAGCAAGTTTTTCTGGAACTTCTGGGAGGGAACCTGGTATAGGAAAACCCCACCTCTCTTATTGCCTAATACCAAAAGACCCTCAAACTTTCTTTTGACATCCCCCACTGAGATGAGATCATTCTTCCTTCGATCTCTGCACCCCATCCCCGAGGAGGGCCATGAGCATTCACTAACTAGATTGGAATCCAAGGTCAGTTATTCTCCAAATGTGTGGGAAACCAGTACTCAGCAATGACCTTGACTTGCGCTTTCTTGGGGCCCATGTTTGTGACTGTGCAGGGCTTGATCTTTGGCTCAGAAGGAAATATTATGTTGTGACTTATGTAAGAACAGCAGATTCATAGGGGAGTCTGAACAACATTGTCAGAAATATCCCTAGAAAAGGGATTTGGGTTGGAAGAGATTTTATGTGCATTATTGAACAGATACATGGAAATCCAAGGACATCCAGTGACAGGGTGGCAGAAAGGGGACAGACTCAGAATTCCTGGCTCAAAAATCAAGTTGACCCAGCACAGCTTACACTGCATGTGACCCTGTGATGTTTGTGTCTGGGGGTAGCTGTCTTTGCTCTTTGCCAGACGATGGCAATGACCTATGTTCAGAGTTCCTCCCAAGCTCCCTCTGAGGTGGCTCATGGCTCCCTCACTCTGCAACAAAATACTCGGTCCTGTGCCCAAGCCCTGGCATGCAGCAGCAATGGTATGAGTATTGGGCATGGGTTATTCCTTCTGGAAAATCTGCTTACAGAGGGCTAGTCTAATTGGATGAGTGTGTGAGTGTTTTTTAAGGTATGTTATCATAAACACAGTCTCAGGCTGCAGGAAACCTTTTCTCCTAACAATGTACTCACCTCCTCCTGTATCTTTCTGGTCTCTGTTTTCTTAATTTTAAATGGAAGAATCTATCTTCCTTCACCTGTTTGGTGCTATTGTCTCAAAGATGAGGAGAGCTCCCTCTTTTTTGCATGGTGGTGGAAAGGGGGAGAGATGCACAGACTAATATATCTCAGGCTGTCATTTGTTTTGAAGACATTGGCAATAGAAGGTGCCCAGTCCTCCTCCGTCATCAGCTGGCTATGATTACTCTGCCTTCATTAAAAGGACACAGAGTGGTCCTTGAGACAATTGCCACAAATACTCTCCAATGCAGCTGAGGACAGGATCAGGGCCTCTGCTTCTAGACAGCTTCCTATGAGAGCAGAGCAGAGAGGGAGCCAGCTAGCATTGGTACAACACTGGGTATAAATGAGAGGCAGACATTGCAGTTGAAAGTTATTGGAGTACAGTGATCCCAGACTTTATTCATATTATGTGTCCTAATACACAACCTTTATGGAACAGCAGCATGTGCTGTTGGATTGGCCACCCCAGGCTGCAGCTCTGCAAAGACATCCTGGGAAGTGCCTCACAAGGGTACCTGGGGTCTGAGGTTGAGGTCACCCACTAGTGAGATCACACAAGTACCCTCCCTCTGTCCTCTCAGGGATGGGTGGTGACACTGGACCTAGTCCTGCCTAATGTCGGACTTGAGAAGAATCAACTTACCTGTTGACTGTGACCTTGGACTTGAGCTGGACAGAACAGATGCTGCTTTTAGCATCTCTAGGGTAGGAATACTCCAGGCTTACCCAGATGAGGGCTGTGATGTTCGGATGGCCAGCTTGTCACTTGTCACAGGCTGCAGTTTAGCTTTGAGGAACCTAACCACACAGAGATCCATAACACACCTCAGACCCTTAGCTTCCGGTTCCCAGTTTACTTAGAATAAGAAGCTGGTGTCCCACGAGTAAAAGGCACTGTATGTCAGCATATACATTCCTGCTTTCTCTCACCCATAAGCCAGTGAGGACTTAATAGGCATTGAGGACCAAGTAGTTCTGTATTAGTATCTCTGTTTGCTTAACCAAAGAATGTGGGGATTGGATTGGAGTGGTCTATCAACATTTTGGGCAAAAATGGTCTGGCATTCCACAGTGACAATGATCTAGGCTCCTCCTCCAAGATTACTTGTTGAATCTAAAGAGTATAAAGGTGTGCTATGAAGACACATGGGAAATAAGAGACTGTTTATATGGAAGCATACTCTTAGAAACAAGAATAACCTTACCTTCTCCCAGAGTGAAATAGAGTTACTTCAAGATTTTGCACCTCTTAACCACATCGGTAGGTCTGGGATGCTAATCAGTCCAGAGCTCTGTGGTTAGCAGGGGTTGGTGCCTGCTCTGGAAGTCACTGTCCTTTCTCCAGCAAGTCCAATAGTCAAGGGAGGAATTCACCGCTCCTCCCTATAAAACAGAGGCCATGGAAGGTAGTTTCTAAGATTTCTGATATTTGCCTTGAGTTCTAAGTCCAAGTTCAGTAGAAAGGACTTTCCTTTGTTGTGTCAATTTTAGTCTTGAAGACATTACTAGAGGAACAGGTGAATGAAGTTCCTTTTTTTCTGACATCTTTATTGTCAATAATTAGAAACATTGTATGAGCAAATCTTGTGATGGTACCCCCATTTCTCTCCTCCCTGTCCCCATCCCACTGGAGGCCATACTGGATTAGTCTACGGGGTAGGAGGTTGTTGCAGTCAGCTTTCTAGTTGCTGCACAGAAAGAACCCAAGCAAAAGCGGCTTGTGGAGGAATGGCTTTATTAGGCTTATGGACTCGAGAGGAGACTCCATCCTGGCAGGGAAAACAATGGCATGAGCAGAGGGGTGGACATCACCTCTGCCACAGCACAGCAAATAGCCACAGGAGGGTGTGCCAAATACTGGCAAGGGGAAGCTGGCTTATAACCCCCATAATCCCACCCCCAACAACACAGCCCTATCAAGTTTCTAATTCCCGAATTGCCATCAGCGGAGCATTGATCACTGAGAACATTCATTTGTTTGTGGAGGACACCTGGATCAAACCATGACTGGGGTTATGAATTGCATAAGAGGTAGCCAGTTTTTTTTTTCTTGAATGGAGTTTCTTAAAAGGAGAAAGTCCATAGGCTGTGTGCAAACATTTCTACAAGGATCCAGGTGTAGTGGTCCATACGGTCTCTGGTACCACTACTTAACCCACTGGGGGTGTAGCAAGCAGTGGCCTGCAGAGAGTCAGGCACTAGATTGCTGAGCCTCGAGTCATGTGCTAACACTGAGATAACACTCTAGTTCCTTCTCACTTTCCCAATGCAAAGAAATCCCGTTATTTCCCCAAACAACCTTCAAAGCACCAAAAAGAGAAGGTGGACTATCCAGTGTCGAGGTACAGCATAGGTACTCTGTACACAATTCTGTTCTCATCTTATTATGTGAGTTGTTCATGAGCACACACACACACACACACACACACACACACACACACACACACACACACCTTGACATCAACTCCTTGTGAAGTCTATTCACACAGATACATAGAGACTTGGACTGGCCCAATGTATATTTTCAAACATATTTGTCCACTCTTGAACCAACATGCACATAAGAATTCTCAAGACTCTGTTGCAGTTGGTTTCTATATTGGATATTTTCTCCACTTTATTAAACAAAAAGACAGGCATGCTTACACAATCCTCACACACCCAAACTCTTACCTGCTGACTTTTGTCTTTCATTCTTTGCTTCAAAGAAGCCAGCAGGCACAGCATGGTGTTTGGTCTGCTGTCTCCAGTGTGGCAAGGAGCAGCTCTTTGCCACTCCAAAGTCTGTGCATAGGGCTGTCGGGCACGGAGACCCTTCCTTGTGTGACTCAGGGTCTTTGCACAGGACTGAGGCCCTGAGACAGAACACTCCTTCTGTGACTCAGAACCACAGAGGAATTCAGCCACTCCCGTTGTGTCCCATTTCTGAGAAAAGTGTGGAAACACAATTTGTGATTGTGTACTGGGGCGAGTCACTTGGAGAATCAAGTTATTTCTTTCCTCCTCCTGTCTGGTGGGGGGGAGGGGAAGCACAGGAGACAAGATCACCATGGCCTTCATTCTGCAGCTCGGGGAAGGCTTTGCTTTCTCAGTCTCTTTGTGTGTTTGCTGATAATATAGGACCCAGTATCTACAAGGCGTGGTAATGTCTTTGAAGGAAGAAGTGCCCCTGAACTGAGTCTGGGCTGGGACGGATATGGTAGTTTCCTACAGGACTCTCTCTGAAAGGTTGACCGCTCTCTTCTGAGTTTCAGTGGTTGACTTAGGTCCCATAAGATGCTCCTTCCAGCCCTGAATGAATAGTCATGCTCCAGCTCCTTGGTTCTCTGACCCTTGATGACAAAGCTAAAACTAAGCTCATAACCAAATGGACAGGAAATATGGTCACAATTTTGCATGACATAGAATCAGAGGATAGTTTTAGCTCTGAGCACTTGGCATTTATTAACCTCTGTATCCTCCCAATAGCTTCATGAAGTCAGTAGTAGAACCCGAGTTTCACTCCAAATGGAGAAAAAAAAATCCCCTTTATAAGGATGGAAAGCCTTTGGTAGAGGAAGGTTTTGTCTATACCACTCTTGGCCAGGTTCACCTAGGAAAGCCAGCTCCCATCTCTGCTTGTATGATGCCAGGTTGGACACATATCGCCACCCTCTGCGCCAGCCCCTTCTGACCATTATGTGCCTTTCCAGGGTGTACAGCTTCCCTCTTTCTGACTCCTCTCTTCTTTTTCAGTGCCTCTGCAGCGCCTTGGCCTGCCCGGTCCCTGCCGTTCAAAGAATGTAGCAAGAACACACTCCATGCTGACTTCCAGAGTCCCTGTGTGGACTCGCTGTATGGAAAACCCCGCAAGAGCTGGCATTGTCCCCCCTGCCTACTGCCTCAGTTGAGGCTCAGCGGAGGAAAGGCATTATGTCATCCTTGCATATGACCAGAGCATATAAGGACCTCTTAGTGGGATGTTCTCCATCTTGTATCAGGTTGCTTTGTTCTCCTTCCGATCTGTAAGGGGAGTTCAGGAAAGCACCATGAGACCAGTTGTCTCAGGAGCAGTTCAAGTACATTGGAGAGAGGGGACTTCTATTGTGTGTGGTGTCAGAGGTTCCTTTGCCTCTCCAGGTCTCATCTTGATTTAAAAGGGAATGAGGGGCAAGGATCAGTATCCCATAGGCTGCCTCGAAGATTAACTGAGATCAGAGAAGACATGTGAATGCGTCAGCATGCTGAGCACGGTGTTGCAATGTTTGCACATTCTGTCCATGATTGCTACTCAATTTTGAGGCTCGGGCCATGCGAAGTCTCTGTTAGGGAGGTAAACGTGGGGACTTGTGAGTTCAGGAGTCATAGAGGAAAGGAAAGGTTTCCAGAAGAGGGACGGAGATGCAGAACAGCATGGGCATTGGGCACTGGGCATTGGGCACTGGGCATTGGGCACTGGGCATTGGGAATTGGGCATTGGGCATTGGGCACAGTGTGCTTGCTGGAGGCCCTGCCTTGGCTGCTGATATGGTAAGAAGAACAGATTGGAGAAAATTTAAGATGGTATTAGAGATAGAGGTTGGGTTTTGATTAGGAAGATAATTGATACTCAATAAAAATTTTTGAAAAGTATGGAAATTTGGTAAAATGTCACTGAATGGCATCTTTTGAAAGATCAATCAAATAGAAGTGTTCAGAAAGATATGTGGAAGGCTGTCATGAATTCACTGAGCCAGTTTACTTCGTGTGTGTTTGTGTGTGTATGTATGTATGTGTGTGGCACACACTTCTGCCACTACATGCAAGTGGAAGTCAGAGGGCAAGCTCAAGTATTGTTGCTCACTTCTCACCTTGTTTGAGGCAGGGTCTCTTCTTCACCACTGCATTTACCAGGCTATTTTTCTGGGATCCTTACCTTGCAGGTATTCTCCATTATCTGCTTGGATTATAGATACTTACTCTACCATGCCCAGCTTTTCATGAATTCTGTTGTTCCAAACTCAGGCCCTCATTGGATGGCCAGCATTTTATCCACAGAGCCATCTCCTCAGTCCACCAGTTTGCTTTTCTTTTGAGTATACAATAATTACATTTCCCAGTCTCTCTCACAGCAAGGTGAGGCTATGTGACTGAGTTCTGGCCAATTAAAAGGTAGTGGAAGAAATGGGTCCGATGCACATAGCAAGAGCCTACACGCATGTTCTCTTCTCTGTCTGCCGGTGAGCAGCAGAGGGTCTGATAGAAAGCTCTAAGCGCCTGTGAGATGGTGGGGTTACAGCTTGCAAGGAGCCTGGGTCAAAAAGTAACCACATGGATTAGAGCCTTCCGCTAAGAAACAGGCATCTACTGTGTGAAGTTACTGAGCAACTGTGATCATTTGCTAGAGCAGAGAGCTTACCCTGACCAGTACAAGTTAGAATAAACACAGACCAAAGAGACAAACAGTGTTTGCAAAGAGTCAGCTACAAAATGAAAAGGACAAATTTGGGTGAGGTTAAAGTGACAATAAGTGAAAAGTGTTCCCTTGGGCAGATTCAAAAACCTTGTGACTAATTTGGTGAGGACAGTAGTGTATGTATTGAGAAAGGGGTTGGGAGTGAAAAATAGAAATATTTTAAAAGTGTTCCTGGGTTCAGTTAGTAAAGTGCCTGGTCTGCCTCCCAAGCATGGGTTTGACCCCCCAGTATGCACACACACACACACACACACACACACACACACACACATATATATATGCAAAGGGTGGGGGCAGGCACCTAGAATCCCAGTGCTGAGGGGACAGAGATAAGTGGGTCCCTGGAGCTTGCTGGACAACCAACCTAGCTTCATTGATGAGCTCCAGGTTCATTGAGACACACTGTCTCAAAAAGGTGGGCAGTGCACCTGAGGCTAGCACTCAAGGCTGTCCAAGCCAACACATTCATCTGCACACACATGTTCCCGTGCACACAGAAACATACATGCACCCCCCCTAAACACACAAGTTCCTGTTCTTTATTTTATCTAGTTTTTAAGGAAATCTTCATGCCACTGATATCAATGAAGATATCAGAAGGCGAGACAGGTAGTCTGGGAGAGGATGATGAAATGTATTCGGTTTGTGACTTGAGGTACATCTGAGTGGATAATATAAAAGAATGTGTCTGGACAAGAGTTTCTTAGCCTCATTCTGGTTATTACTCCTCAATGTTCCCAATGCTTGGTATGGATAATTGCCTTATTCATTGACTATTTATAAGCAGCCCAGGCCTATACCTTCCCTCACAGAACATTACCACACAGCCCTGGGGTTGAAACTGAGTCATCTGTATAGTCGGAAGTTATTGGGTTAAAGGAAATTGAAGAGGAGGTGTGGGTCAGTCTGAATGGTCTGGTGTCGTTGGATAACTGTGTATATGTAGAATCAGTGTACTTTTAAAAAATATTTTATTTATTCATTTATTCATGGTACAGAAGAGAGAGACAGAGAGACAGAGCACCGTGGCCACCACCTTGTGGGTCTGGCTTATGTAGGCACAGGGGAATTGAACCCTGGGCCTTAGGCACTGGAGGCAAGTGCCTTAACCACTGAACCATCTCTCCAGCCCTCAGTGTACTTTTAGTTCGGCCAGGTTCAGAGTTCTTCCTTTGTTAGAAGTGAAGAGCTTGGTAGAGGCCCACTGGAAAGTGTCTCCAAGAACTCAGGCCTCCCTCAAGCCCCAGCGAGGCCTAGCATCTACGAGGCATCTGCATTGGTTCCAACATATCAGTTGAGCCTGAAACAAAGCTTTCCAAATGGAACAAGCAAATCTCCCAGACTGCACTGGCAGCGTGGTCTGGAGGATTCCCTTTTCATTTCCTATGCTTTATGATTTTTTCTTCTGCTTTTCAAAGAACATTTTTACAAGCTAGTATTCTATATTGCTCTGCCTGTACTCAGGGAAAAGATAAATATTTTCAATGTGTTTTCTGAGGCATATGTTCCCATTGAGAAAATGTATCCCTTATGGACATAGTTATTTTGACCTCATTACCTGGGTAGATCAGAGGGAATTTGAAAAACAGGGCCCTAGATGCTCAGGAAACCTCTGTGATTTCCAGGGGAGTTGGGGGTTGGGACCACAGGGGGTGCACCTTTGGGTTTCCCAAAGGGCTGCTCCAGGAAGCCTAGGGGAGCTAGTGAGCAGGTTTATCAATGAGAAGCTTAGGAAGGTGACCTCGCTCCTGGCTCCCAACTCCAGGGTCCCACTTAGCAGCAGTAGTGACGAGACATTGGAGAGCAGCTTCAGAATCCTACAGAGGCTCTAGTACTGTCCCAGGGAAGCTCACACAATGCAAAACTTGCGTCGATAACTATGGCTGCTTCCTCCCTCCTGCTTTGACTGTGAATTTTCTAGTTTGAGCACTGAACTTGCATCCTGAGACACTCTTCAGTGTTTGGCTACCTGGGAAGGCTTGTTTCTTCTCCTGAATAAATGTGCCC
Organism: Zapus hudsonius; assembly: GCA_004024765.1. Classification (NCBI taxonomy): domain Eukaryota; kingdom Metazoa; phylum Chordata; class Mammalia; order Rodentia; family Dipodidae; genus Zapus; species Zapus hudsonius. The sequence continues at coordinate 56,963 of PVHP010002514.1, forward strand.
AGGGGCAACTATTTCTACCCTCAGGAAAGTTGGCAAAGCCTTTGATGCCCAGCCCCATGGTTAGACATTCAACCTGCATCTAGAATAGCAGTTTCATACTTATTAGTAGGGTGACATCAGGTGAGGTTTCTTCGGACCTCACTTTTCTCATCTGTGGTCCATTCTACTAACGTGTATACTTCTGGCTTCGGCCAAATGAGATTAATATGCACAAGGCATTTGACATATACAGGTTGTCATCATGTAGTTACTAAGTGACAGCTATTAATATAATCAATACCTGGTTCCTCAAGCCTTTTATTAATGGGTGGTAGATGCCAAAAATAGTGGCTGTATGAACCAGCCTCAGCTATCAAGCCGGGCAGCATGGAGTGGCCGCATCTCACATGCGTTACCCAGAACCTGTCATGATGTTCCAAATGCGTCATGACACTGTTTAGTTGGCTTTGGGATTCCACTCTTTTTTTTTTTTTTTTTTTTTTTTTTTTTTTTTTTTTTTTTTTTTTTGCTTTATTTTTTCTTTCTTTCTCAGTTTCCTTTAAGAGCTCTTAAATTCCTAACCTTTACTTGGTGGGTGGGTGGAGTTTGGGGTTTCAGTCCTTGGAATCTCTTGTTTCCTCTCACTGACATTTCATAGGTCATCAAAAGTCATCAAATGGTCTCATGATTTTAAAAACTACCTTTGCATGCAAACTTCTGAGGTTTCTCCTGTACCTTCCCTCCTCTCCTCTAAACACAGAGCCTCATCTACTCACTTTATTCTAACTATCAGGTTTAGGAGTTCCCCTTTGCTCCACATCTTTGCAGTGTGTCAAACTTGTGTTTTCCTTGCCACTGATGACAGTGAACTGATTTTGTGTTATTCACTCCTTGTCCATCCTCTTTCAGATACACCTGTTTTGGTTCTTACAGGCATTGTCACTCTGAGCCTCCTTGCTATGAGACTACAGTATGGACTCATGGGTCTGAAATCTAACTGATTAAGGTTCATCTTTGAAGATTTTGTTTGAAGCACAAAGGTTGAGTCAAGAAGAAACCACTTTCCTCTTGACTAAACACACACACATACATATACATATATATATTCATGTTTTATTTATCAGATGCTGTTTACCATAGCTTTTTCATTCATATCTTTAAAATTAAGGCATGATGATAATATAACTGACCTTTAACCTAAAGCACAAGGAGTTAAGTACATGGTGTGATATTGCACAAAATTCTATCATCCTCCTCATCAGTATCATCATTTTTTTTCAGATTTTTTTGGTGATTGTCTTTGTAAATATCTTATTTATGGAACAAAGTGAAATTGCAAATAATAAGGAAATAAGTACCACTTGACATTTTTAAATTGTTCTTTTGAATAGCATTAGAACTATATTTCTTCTCTAAGGGTAATTATAATATAGAGAAATAACTATTGATGTATAATTAATTATTGGTTTAACTTGCTATAGGGTCTTGGAAAAATTACTTAACCACTCCAAACGCTTATTTTTAATTTTTAAATCATGATTACTATTATTTATGGATTTGCTGAACAAAAAAATCATACTTTTTCCTTCTCAAGGGCCTTTCTAACCCTTCAATTGTGTTGTCAAGAAAACCATTTGGTTAGGGCTGGTGAGATGGCTCAGTGGTTAAGGCACTTGCCTCCAGTGCCTAAGGCCCCAGGTTCAATTCTCCAGGACCCACATAAGCCAGACCCACAAGGTGGTGGCCCTGGTGTTCTCTCTCTCTCTCTCTCTCTCTCTCTCTCTCTCTCTCTCTCTGTATCTCTCTGCTTGAAAATGAATAAATAAAATACTTTAAAAAAAGAAAAAAAAAAGAAAACCGTTTGGTTATGTGATGGTTTAGAGATTTACCCTGATTCTTGTGTCTCCTGTTTCCCTCTTCAGCAGGAAGGCCTACATGGCCGTTCTTTGCCTGGAGTAGTGTGCCTGTGAGTGTGGACATCCACAGAGGGTGAAGGTTACCATCCAGAGTCACACACTGAGTGTGACTGAGATGGTGTTTGACTCAGTCTCTGTCATTGAATTAAACAACATCTGAAATGATGTAAAAACACACGGAGGACAGTTGTGTTTTGAAATTCACAACTGACAGTCCTGAGCTTTTAAATATTTAGTTATGAGAAGTTCCTTTGCAAGGTTCAGCTGAACCTTGCGTTCCTCCATTCCCGGCCCCTTTCTTCTCTTTGCAGATGACTGTGCACAGGTACCAGATGTGAACCTGAGTATGTGAAGTTGCATTGGCTCTCTAGGAAAAGTCCAGTAAGAAGGAAAGAGACATGTTGTAAAAAATATGAAAGAGCAAACACCTTTCCTTGACAAAAGGAAAGGAAAGAAAGCGATTTTAAAAACTTTACCTTCCTACCTACCAGCCTACCTAGCTGTCTACACTTCTATCATCCCCTGGTCCACATAAGGCCCTCATTAATCCTGGCTCGAATAGCACTATCCTCCTCCTGTGTGCCTGCCCCATTTTTACGTTAGTGTTTCTGTCTTCAGAAGTAAAGAGATAGCAGAAGCAATCATCCATGCTAATACTAGACACACCACCAAACAAAAACTCACACAGAAGTGTGAATTTGAGGGCCATTTAACACTGTAAATTTCTCCCTTGTATAACAATTATGGAAACATGCATACTAATTGACAATGCAGTGGGCACTGAGTGAATGCGAGCAGTGTTCACTGGGCCTCGTAATTCCTCTTTTTATGGCTGATGGCGAGCCTGTCCAGAGGATGTCACACAGCCTCTCACTGGGGACCATTCTTTTAGCTGAATTATCGTCTAACATTCCCCTCAGGTGTAGATACTGCTTGAACCAATTTTTGCACAGTGTGCCTAGAACCTGAGCTTAATCTCCAAACACATACTGCTTTCTTTGTTTGTGTTATGCTACTTTATTTTTTCTTACTTTTTTTGTTTAGTGAATTTAACCTTGAGTAAATGAGGGGAAAAAATAGTCTGTGGCCTAATGCAAGCTCCCTGGTTCATGGTAGGAATGGAGTACGTTTCTTTGCCAACATCACACATATACTGGGAACTAAAAAAGTTATTTAAAAAGAAAGATTTTTTTAAGGTCTAAATTAACCTGGCTATACTCTTTAGGATATTAAATTTTTCTCCAGACCATTTCTCTAAAGTCCTGCTGTATCTTCAGGGACTCCGAGAGAAAAGGCTGAAGGCTGCTCATGCAGGCTGCCTGGCCCCGTTTGCCTAATGATGGTGGCACTTTGAACAGCACTGTCCAGATCTGAGAACCAGGAATCCTGTCAGTGTTGTATGAAGTCATAATCTATGCAGACTGCGTTACAAAGTGCCTGGTATATGCTGATTGGTCAGCATAGGAAACACTGTCTTGGCAGAAATCTGAGAAGCACACTGAAGACTTGACCTGGGGCCACCAGGCTGTGTTGAAGCCACGGTTCAAAGCAATGGTGGTGTGTGGTACAGCAGGGCACTCTGATTCTCATCAGCCTTTATGAGGACTGACCTCAAGTCCATGACACAGACAGACCTCATTCCTCATGGGCATGGTGGTCCCAGCTGAGCCCTTGACTTCAAGAGCACCCACCCTGCTCTGCCATGCATTGTTGGAAAGATGAATGAGGGAAAGGAGGCGACTGTGCTTTGGAAGGTTTAGGAGCTCTATCTGTGCAATCCACAGTTCAATTCAGGCATTGGGCATTACGCCTTTCATTTCATGCTGCTAATAACACAGTGAAATAGAGCAGGGGACTTATAAAGGAGAGGTCCAACGCTTTGGAGACTTTACGTTAAGAGCATACAACTGGTGGCCGCCTTCTTGTTGGCAGAGTCCCAAGTCGTGCAGGGTATCCCATGGTAAGGAGTGCCAGTGTCTCTACTGGCCTGTCTTCGTCTTCTTGTAAAACCACCATGATTTAATCAGGGGGGAGACACCCTACCATCATTACCTGATTGTCATCACCTCCCCAAACACCCATGTTCAAATATGATGAGTTAAGTTTGTATACTTTTTGTGCCTCACTACTGAGATTAAATTTCATTGTATAAAATCTTGGAGGGCACATTGAAACCATAGCATAAATCATTTCCTTAAATGTCTTCAAGTAACAAAATGTGGACACTGAGGGTATGTGTGAAAAAAGGTTCACAGGGCTTTGAACTTGAATTCCTGCCTGTGCTAACAGGAAGTGAAGTAATTAAGATTCAGGTTGGTATCAGAGTTCAAACTCTCCAGGTAGGTTTTTCTACCTTTGCCCCATGATTGTCCCCAAGGCCATGATTGTCTGAAAGAAGTTGTTTAATGTTGATTTCAAGGAAAAGGGAAAGATAGTTAGAATTATGAGGGAGGAAAAAGTGGAGATGGAATATTGTTAGTGATATTTCAAGCTGATTTTAGTGTCTATTAAGTTATAATTGGAACTGGATCTGAATGGACAGACTCCTTTCAAGTTTCTGGCACACACATTAAGTATTTAATTTTGTAGATTTATAGAGTGTCAATGACATGTCATTAACCAGTGTACCCTAGTGGCCACATGCTCACACAAGTATACACGAGGACACAATGGATCTGTAATGGTTCATGTTCTAAACATGCACAGGACTGAGAATCACAACGGACACAGAACACTGATGCTAAGACCCACCCTAACCATGACAGAACCATTTCATGGCCTGGGGTCCTGGGTTGTTCAGAAGGAAAGTTAGTGTCAACTTTCACCTCTGTATCTGGAGGCAATGTGACCAGCTGCCACAATGAACTGTACCCTCAAACTGTGAGCCAATATTTCCTTCCTTCCTTCCTTCGATTGTGTTTGCTACAACGATGGGCAGGAAGTCACCAAGATGGCATTGTTATTATTTTATTTTGTTTTGTTTTTACTTTCCTGTTTTAGCTTGTGCTTCCGGTTATTTGTTTGGTTTGTATACCCTCTCAGACCCATGCCTGACTGTGCCTGTCCCCATCAGTCTTGCTTCCTCAGGACCATTATTCTCAGTTCCCTTTCTGCACAGTGAGGTCTCAGAGCTGTGGAGGGTAGGGCATGGCAGGGAAGCACCATTCGATTATAACATTTTATAGGTTGTCAAACCTCTAATGACATTAGTCATCTAACTGCAAGGTAAAACCCTTTGTGATGTCACATAACAGGTTGCCACAGGCTTGGCAAACCTTTTGTGAAATAAACAAGCGAAAGGAGCTGAAAATAACCACAACACAGCTCTGTCCCCCGCCCCCAGTGCCCATTACCACCCATGGACATTCCCTTCCTGCTTATTAACCCCTGAAGGGCATTTTTAATATGAAATATAGATAAAGTCTTCCCAAATCAAAAAGGTCTCCAAGTCTCCAATTTAATTGGAATGGAAAATGCTAACTAATTGGCATCAAAATTTGATTTGTGGGAGAAATCTCCTTTTTGTTGGAAACACAACCGTGTGTCTGGGAAGACAAGCCCAGTCCTTCAAAAAATCCTCACTGAGCGCCGCCGAGGAATCAATTAAAGTTGATTTGGTATATCTGCATTTGGGAAATAAATATAATGCCATCTCTGATTAGGCGGAGAAGAAAAGCAGCTTGCTCTTTCTTCCTCTCTTTCCTCTGCCTCTTCCTCCCCTCATTTCTCTTTAAAGGCAGTAGGTGTCAGAAGGGGTGGGTAGTGATATGCAAAACACGGCCTCCATAACCAAAGTAGCCAGCAAAATTAGGTGTCAGCATGCAAAGCTTATGGATGTACGAATGCTGGAAATGAAAGGCGGTGGGAGACAGGCAGGGCGAGAGGTGAGACAGGCAGGGCGAGAGCAGCTGCGAAGTCATGTCAAGGTGTCTCTATATGAGCTGGCGTTTTTTCTGGAAGGCCACAGCCTAACAAGGTAAGCCTGGCCACGAAATGATGGAACAATACACTCTAGGCACACACAGTATGAATACCAACTAAATTGACATGGTGTCTCTCCACCATCCCCCCTCCCGCCCCCCTTCAAAGTATGCCTGTGTATTCATTAATAAATTTATATTTTGAGTTTTCAATAAAAGAAGAAAATGCAGTGTAAACTGGAGTTACTTAGTGACACCCAGCTCATTGCTTTTTATTGTTGCTCGCAGCTACGAAGCCTTCACAGGCACTAGTAGAATTTATTACTGTCTGTCTCTGTGGCAAGTTGGCGAAGTGAGCCTTTTGAAGAAAATTGACCCACACTTCATGAATATGATGAAAAATGCCAATAACACTACAAAGACGAAGCTCTTGACATTACTCTGCAAAGAGCTAAAAGACAGTATAATGAAAGTATTGCAATTACAAATCATTACCTCCTCTCTGGCCAATCACAAGCTTCCCACCTCTTTCCCCCTCCCCCTTTGGACCACTCTGGGCTCTGTCAGCTGCCCCAGGTGCTATGTGGCACTGCATGCTGGGAAAGGAAGGTGTGTGAAGGCTCCAGCTGACTTCTCAAAGGAGGGAAAGGGTGCAGGAGGCAGGAAGGGTGGGAGAGACTCTGACTGATGTGTTCCTGGAACAAGAGGAAAAGAAAAGAATGTTCTCAAACCCCAGGGGTCAGAAGGGTGTGACCTTACTGTGGCCTCTCCTGCCTGAAAAATGTCACTGAGAACACTGCACCTACTTCTCGGCTGAAGCTTTATGTCTTAGCCTAGGTCTCTTTTCAGTCTGGTTCAAGAGAGGGTCACCTTAATGTTCTCTCTGTTGTGATTTGTCAGAAACAATCCTGCTATTGGTTATCAAAATATGTTAATGTGCTTTCAGCATCAGTGGCTGGCCTAAATTTTTATCCTTAAAGTGACACTGAAAAGGACAAAACAGGAAGCGAGACACAAGCTACTTAGGGTGGCACATGTCCATCCATGATCCCAGCACTGGGGAAGCTAAAACAGTAGGGCCCTGAGTTTGAGGCCAGCCTAGGCTCCATTGTGAGACTCTGTCAAAATAAATCACCCAGAACAAATAAACAAACATTCCCCCACAATCCTCACATAAAAAATAAGAGAAATTAGCTTTAGACTATAACTCAGACTGTACCAAGCCTACCTTAATGGCAAAAGCTTAGTGTGGCTCAGGCTTGGAGGCGTTGCTGGTCTCTTAAGCCCGTTTTCTGTGCTTTGCATGTCCTTGTGATGTGGTGCGTGTGGATGGTGCGTGAGCAGACGTATTTGCTGACTTAAAACACTCCTATTCTTAAAGGAGAACAGAAGCTCAGCTCACCTAGAAACATGGCAGGACGTCTTCTGTCTCAGCCTGATGATAGAGGCTATTAAAAACTATAGGAGTTTATAGAGAATGTGTGAAGTTACAAATAGAATCAGGGAAGAATTTATGAAGAAGATAAGAGACACTTCAAGGAAGAAAGGGACCAAAGACAGACACAGTGGCATCTTTATTCGCTTTAAGATGGTCGCTCCTCCAGCCTCAATTTCAGATATTCAGTCTCCATGGGTAGTTCTCTGAAATGGGGACTTCTCTTCCCATTCCTCTTCCATTCACTGGTCACCTGGCACCCGTGGTAGGCTGACCCATGCCTTGGCCACTCTAAGAAAACCTGCCCAAATGCCAATGGGTGAGCGTTCCTGAAATTTCTCATTCATAAAAGAATCTTTCATGAGTATTTCTGGTGGGGAAGAAGCTCTCCTTTAAATGGGATTCAACTTTAGTCTTATGGGTTGTCGTCCTCAAGGTCTTGGAGTCCTCTTATCAACTAGAAGACAGGAAGGAAGAAGCTGGAAAGACACAGAAGGGAACTGTCTGCCCTTCATTGATAACACCCTTAGCCTCTCTCTGATGGCCATGGTGTTGGGCCTGGGTTAGACCCCAGCTCCCTAGGGAAAATCAGCAATGCGCAAGCCCTCTTGCTGGTGAGAAGTTGGTGGGCTTCGAGTATAATGCTAAAGTAGTCAGAGCTTCCCCGCCCTCTGCCACAGAGAAGTCCCCCCTGTGGGTCACCCTTGGGTCTTTACTTCTTGCAGCTGCTCAGCAGCAGTGACACATTCACGCAGGAGAAAGCAAATGACTAGTAAGCAGTCAGGGTGCTGATGGCACTAATCCTAAGAAGACATTCTTCTCAGGCTCAGGCTTGTTCACAGGCCTTGATGATAAAGCATCAGAGAAGGTTCCCAGCGCACCCATGTTCTTCCAGCCCTTGCTGGTATAGCCTCACAATTCAAGTTCTGTTTGGTCTGGATGACCAATGGCTTCCAACTAGCAGGAATCTTTTATCCTAACCCCATTGCCCACTCTCTGGCTAGAGTTTGTCTTGGTTGGAAAAAGAGGGGAAAAATGGAGATGTAGACTTGGTTTTGACAAGCTCCAACTACAGCAGAAACAACAGCGTTGAAGGAAAAAGCCATCAAGAGACATGCGGGAAGCTTGGGCTCATTTTGACATAGAACAATCACATAAATCTCCCCTTCCTTGTAGTCACTTTGTGGGCAGGTTCATCTGTGAGAAAATTGTCAGTCAAAAGCTATGGGCAGAGTTTGGTATAGCATTGGCGTGTTCTCGTGGCCTTGTTAGCTTTACATGCCATTGAACTTGATGGGGAAATGACCTGATTGGTTTCTCTCCAAGTCGGCAATGTTAATGTGTGTAGACCAAGTGGGCTTTGCTTTCCAAGCAGGAAGGGTGGTGGGTTTGGAGCTCAGGAGGGGAGGAGTCTGGTGTATTGTGCAATACTTCTTGGTGGAAATCAACACCAGATTACTGAATGAACGTAGTGACTTGTTGGCAGTTTTGGTTGAAGGTAAGTCAGTGGTTATTTATGTTTCTGTTTAGAATTCCCCTGGGGAGAGTTTGGTCTCAGGAGCTCAGCAATGTGGCTATCTCTCCTTGTTACTTGGCCAAGGAAATTTGAATGGGATTGTATACATGGATTCTAATATCTCAGACCATTTCCTTGCTCTTAAATACCACCCTTCCCTCCCTGCTTTTGCGTTCACACTACACTGGATGACCACGATGCCTGGGCTAATGCCTTTTAATATCTAAGCCTTGTACATCTAGTGCTTGGTTAATAACAGGGAGAGAGCCCTAGTGACTCACCTTGACCTCAGGAGGAAAAAAACATCCTTTTAATAATCTGGGAGTTTATTTGGATCGAAGGCATACTGCATGTTACACAATCTTCTTAGAGAGCACGTAGGTCACCAAGTGGCACCCTTGTTTTTTATGAAGTCAGCAAAGATGTATAGGGGCCAGGCTCACGGCTTCCTGAGTGCCTTCAAATTCATTTTTAATATGTAACCCACTAGCAGAGCAGAAGCCCTCCGTAAGTTTAATGGGCTTTTCTCTGAGAACTTTTCCCAATGTATAACCTTTGTTGCAATTTAAGCTAAAGGCACATTTTTTGAATTTTCCCAGAAGAAAGTGTCCACTGATTTTTTAGGAGTCAACCCACAACTTCTCATATCTCATTCACTTTTCACTTTCTCCTTGACACTCAACTGACAACAACTTGAGGGTAGGGACAGCACATGGCTCAGTTTTGGACACCATAAATCAGGTGAGCTGAACGTGTGAAGGGAGGTGGACTTTCTCAATTAGGGGCAGTTTTCCCTCAGAGCACATTGGATAATATCTGGAGACATATTTGGTCTCCTTATAGGGGGTGATACATGGGGACTGCTGGTTTCTACTGGCTGGTGACTTAGGGATGCTGCTAACTGTGACGCTGCACAGGACAGGCCCCACACCTAAGGCACCTAGTTCAAAATGTCCACAGTGCTGAGGTTCAGAAACTCAGTCCCACACACCCCACAATACAAGAATTCAAAATATCTGCAAGATGACTGTGAATAGTCATGTAGCAAATGTTATTTGAACATTTTTCATAATTGAAATTGATCAAGGAATCAACCAGAAGCCTTCTGGCATTTCGATGCTCCTCCCATCTCTTGCTTTCCTGTCCTGCACCTGTCCAGTTCCATCTCTCCATTTTCAACACTCATGGGGACAAACAACAACAACAACAACAACAATAACATATGCAAGAGAGAGCGTGTGTAGTCAAAAGTACAGCTCTTTGTAGTTACTCATTGTAGTAGTTTGAATAATGTCCCCCAATAGAATTTGTTAAAATTGTGTTTATTAAATTGCTAATTGTCTCCAGGCTTCTGGCTAGAGGAAGTGTCACCTTAGCCTAGCCTCCTGGGGACTGGCCCTTTCTAATTTGGGTGCAAAATACTAGTGATAGATATGCAAAAGAAAAGCCTGAACCCAGTCTGGCAGTTCTGCATTTTTGTGAATTACAGTGTTACAGTTGCTGGCTGGGCTTTGGAGGTGCTGGGCCTCTCTCTGTCTCTGCTTGGATCTGTGAAAGGGGGCCAGCCTTTCCTTAACTTCTCCTGGGTCTGTTAGTTTCAATAAATACTTTCCTCCCCAAAAATTGTGCCTGGTTTGGAGATTCATCCCAGCAGCGTGTGGCTGACTACGACACTCATTTAATCACAGCCGTATCTTTTCTGAACCATTCCTTCCAAAGATAAATATGTTTATGCTGCAAACGCTGCCCTGCACAGCTTGGGAAGCCCTTTGGAGATGGCTCTGAAGGTAGAGAAACATTCACAGGATGTTTACTCTCATGATGCACTCAGAGCATTTGCGATTTTTAAACATACGCTTCCAGCATCTTGTTCTATCTTCACATGACTGCTAAATTGGGGAAAAGCTGGAAGTTGAAATAATGGGCTCGGTTTATTTTTAATTAGAAGGCTGCAATCGTGACATTACCAGGCATGCCTCCCTTTCATTTGCAAGGAAAGAATGAGACTTCCCAGGGATTTGAACTTGATCCAGGCGCCCTGAGTGGGAAGATCTCTGAGCCCTTGAAATCCAATGCCTTTTAGTGGCATGTGGCCATAGAGTGCTCCTCGGTGCTCCTCGTTAATGTTTCTAGATATGGACAGCATGAATGATACTTTTTCTGGACCAAAGTATCATTGAAAAACCTTTTGAAGCACTGCTTTGTTGTTGCTTATTTGTTTTTTCATTTCTTTCACCTTTAATTGTTGATAGGTCTCAATTCAGTAAATAAAGAATTCTATTTCAATTGATTTTATTTCTCAGGAGCATTTCTCTTAAGGCTTTAGGCTAGTGGGTAACTACACTATGGTGCCCAACTCTGTAGGGCACCTGATTCATACATTTGTGTGCCTACATGCATCCTAACATGCAAATGCACATACATGTTCACTATAACACACAAAATAATCAGTTGCACACACCATGTGATCCAGAAATCACAGTTTTAGTAATCTCTTCTGCATAAATATTAGGAGAAATGCATAAAGTACAGATGTAAGATTTCATAATGATAATCAGGTTGGGTTAAATAAAATCTAAAAAAATACCCCAATGCCAAGCAGTGAACCAAATACATGGACTACTCGATGTTGAAAAAGATATGTTTGAAAAGACATATAAGTTGATAAACATGTTCTACAAAATATAACTTGCTTTTTACTTTTTAAAACTAAACTTATGTGTGTATATTTATACATTTTTTTTACCACTAGGACTCCACTTATTAAATACTTTGGATACTTACTCTGTGCCAGGACTCTTAAGGGTTTTCTCATTTAATTCTTAAAACGTATCTAGAGTATGGACCTTATTAACTTTTATTATGAATATAAGACTCAGATCAGTTAAGTAATTGGCCTCCCCAATTAGGTGGTGTTTGAGCCAAGCAGCTAGATTCCAAGCCAGTTGTCTTAAATTCTGTGTCTCTCGGTGGAAGGGGTGGTACTTTTATATAAAGAGCAATCATAAGTGTGAACTCATCCACCTTGTTCCAGTAAAACAGCCTTTGGAGGTTGGGGTTGGGGAAGGGAGGAAAGGTCTCACATTTTTGTCCAATATGCTTCAGTAGCTGGAATGGTGGTTAAGTTTTAGGTGACTTATATTTTGTGATTGTCTCCATTTTCATGTTACTGATTGTCTGGATAGTCAAGTATTGTTGACTGGATATTGAACACGGGACACTTCTGTGTTTGGCTCCACATCAGGGTTGTTTTGAGGTTAAAGACACTGCTTTGTCTTGGTGAAGCCTTTCAGTCTCTGCTGCCTGACTCCACATTTGTCTGAGCTGCATCGCCCTGAGCAATATGTGTTCACTGGACCTTCTCCTGTGCTGGTGTGGACTAAGGCTTTCTCCTGTCCTAGACAGGAAGCCCCAGGCAGACAGGGATGGTACACAGTAGGCATTCCGTCTGCTGTTTGATGGGATCGGCAGGACAGTGTCAGAGGATGAGGTGTGAGGATGGATTTTTACCTCAAGTTTCACCGCAAAACCACATCACCTCAGTGCTCTGACAGGTGGGGCGCTGGCGCCTCTCAGAGCCATCGTGCGTTGTGTCTAGTGTGATGCCAAGATGGAGCAAGGCTAGTCACGACAAGCTCTATTTAATGTGATTTTTCTGGCACAAATTTAGGAAGAAATGCAGAAGGAAATGCTTTGAAAATTGATCAGGCTTGTGTGGTGATAATGAGAGATGGGCGAATCATAGTTGAGGACACAGAACTGGAGAGGCATACAGATGCCAACTCTTCTTCAGTTCTCTGGAAGAACAAAACAATCCCCCCCAAAAGTATGAGAATGTATGGAAAGCCTTCAGCATATGGCATTGAATAGGTATTCAGAAGAGGCATTTGTATACATATATATCAAGTTTATAGCTCCCACCCACTCTTAGAGTAATCCTGTATAGGAAAGGGGCAAAGCTTATAGGAATCATATATTAATTGATATAACTTGAAAATTTTCCTCAAAAGGTCATACTGGAGAAATATTTTTCTAAAAAAATAGAGCTCACTTGATGGTTGATTGGTTCATATATTCTTTGTCCCCACCCTTAAAGACAAGGGACTGGGGGCAATCCCTGGAACAATCACACTTTCAGAATATCAGTTTGATTGTTCTGGAAATGAGGAAATGATTATTTCTTTACAAATGGTTGTGCTGAGTTGAAAGTACAAGCTAAAGCCCTCAAACACAGCCTAGACTGGGGTGACCACAGGCAGAATTGGTCTTGGTGGCCTGCTTGGGACTGACTTTGCCAGCTGGTTTTCAGTAACCTGGTGTGAAGATGATTCTAGCACTGTTCTTCCTTGAATCTGTGTGTCCTGTGGATCTAAGTGAATTATAATTATTTTGCTCTATAGAACATGGCCCCTGGCAAACTAGGTGGTATGGCCTTTAAGGGGTTGTATTTCAAACCTTCGCTTACTGTAGACAAGTCAATCAGTAGACTGTCTTCCTCGCCATTTAATTGGGTTTCAGGAGCTTCACTGCCTCCAGAGTTTACCCATCACTAGAGAAACACACACCGCTGGGATGAATCTTCAAACCAGGCACAGTTTTTGGGAGGAAAGGATTTATTTGTAGCTATAGATACAGGGGAATTTCAAGAATGCAAAAGAGGCTGCTCCCCTTTCACAGGTCCAAGCAGAGAAAGAAACCATCACCAACACCACACACACAGAACAGGGAACAGGTTGGGGGGGGGGGCAAGGAGAGAATTCTTTCACCTTTATATAGCCCAAGGGTGAGGTCTTTCAACCTTATCCCAGACTTAATGGTGTCCTGAGTCACTGGAATTTCCTTCCTGCACTGCCCACACAGGAAAGGATATTTAGTTCTAGCTTCTTTGAACTTCTTTACATCCTGCCCCCTACTGAGAGGCTGCCTTCCTGTAAACATCCTGATAGACCCACCCAAGATTACTTGAAAGGTCAAGTTGACATCAAAACTTAACCATCACATCAAGATTGAGCAGGACTGCCAAAGATCTGTACCTGCTTCTACCAGAGGTTCTCAGGGGCTATTTTGAATGAACTCATGGCTCAAATTCAGGGGCAAAGAATTCTGTTTGTAACATTTATTTTGTGTAAATCATTGGTGGAGAAAGACCACTGATGAATGATATAAAAAAGGAGAAAGAGGAGGAGGGAGGAAAAGAGAATGAACAGAAAGAAGAGGAGGCTGACAGGCAGATAAGTGTGACCACTGCATCCTGATCATCTGGGTTCTAATGAGAGCTGCCATCAGTGGAGAGGATGAATGAGGGCCACTTTAGTGTCCACTTTAATGACAGTCACGGGAGGTGTTGAACTATTGCTTGAGTCGGTGCAGAGCCCCAGCAAGAGTCTCTGCCATCCTCTTCCTCTCACGTTTCCTCTTGAGCCCTGATCAGGTGAAGGACGAAGAGCTAATGCAGAATGTCATGGGGATTCTCGAAGGAAGGAAGTCCTCACAGGATAGACTAGAAGGCTTCTGGATTTTTGATATGGACATGTGTTCCAGATCACACTTAAATCATGACAGTTTCCTTAACCCTCTGAGAAAGATTCCATGTGGGTGTGCCTTGCTTCATTTGACTTAGGAACAGTTCTAGCTCTGGGCTCTTGTCAAAGACCTTCTCTTTTCTCTCTCTCTCTCTCTCTCTCTCTCTCTCTCTCTCTCTCTCTCTCTCTCTCTCTCTCTCTCTCTCCTGCTTGCTCTCTCGCTTTTTGTTTTTGTTTTTATGAGGTAAGGTTTCACTCTAGCCCAGTCTGACCTGGAATTCACTATGTAGTCTCAGGGTGGCCTCGAACTCATGGTGATCCTCCTCCCTCTGCCTCCAAATGCTGGGATTAAACGCCATCTCTTAGTGCTCAAGTTTTCTAGAAGAATTTCATCATGACAAAATTTGTCTATAGAGACAAAATTTGTAATATAAGAGTCAAGATGTATTTTTAAGTTTCTAACTAAATTTTGTGTCTAGTCTAGAAAATATATGAAATATTTTTTAAAAACTCAAAAGCCTTAGCCTCAATTGATTTACTAGTTAGCTGATGTTTTCCTATACTATAAACATTTCAGTCACTTGCTTTTTAGGATCTACTTATGAAACATACAGACTGCTCTGCAGGCTGTAAACTGTTAATATTAACTGAGAGTTTTTTGCTTTGAAGAAGCTTGTGGAGGGAATAAATATTAAAGTATGTTGCAGGCACTATGAGACCATCAAAATTCAGAAAATTGGGAAGTCACGGTAGACTAAATGAAGCCATGGATCCTAGCCCACTCCCATTAAACACTGGCTTGGTAGTTCAACTCCATGTGATCATTTGTTCAATAAATGATTGGGAAATCAAACATTTCACATAGGCTTCAATCTTATACTTGGTTTGGGTGTCATCGGGTTGGGAGGAAAAATACCGGAGAGGAGGGAGACTCCACGATCGGGCAGCTGAGATCTCAACTAGAAACATTAGCTTGTTGGAACTGTGAAGGATCCCGACTCATCCTTTCACTTTAAAGAGGAAGGAATGGGGTCATCAAGACAGAAAAGACTTAAATTCCCGGCCAAGGACCTGGAAAACAGCAACTCCTGGTCAGGCACAAAGTCTCTCTACTGCCTTTATTTCTTTAAAGAACAGAGACAGCGCTGGCCTCTGAAGAGAAATGAAAGCTCTTGGCCTCCAGGGCAGAGGTCCTGGGACAGACCAGTCTAGATGTTTGAAAATGGTGCTGCTGGGGAGAACATCAAAGTGTTGATGAAGATGTAGAACAAAACTAAAGGAAAATAAAAGAGAAAAGGAGACCAGGAGAGAAGAAAGAAGAAGAGGAAAAGATGCTTATGGTCGTCAGATCATCGACTACCCCTGTGTGGATTGTCTTCTTTGACATGAGTCTCAGAATAGGTATGGATCCTCTCCAAGATTGCACACCTAACAAATCATGGGAGCATATTGTTTTGTTAATAGATATATAATTTTATACCAATAAAGACGTTTAAAAAAGACTTCTGTTAAATATTACATTGACTATAAAGAGATGATCACCCAGGGCATCACTTGGACTCCTAACTTCTATGTCAAAATTAGTATCTTCTAGCCTGTCTTACCTGGTTTCTTTTCTTTCTGGGGAGTGAGGTGTGTAGGGGGTAATGGTGGCTGCGAATCAGGACTTTTTTTACTTGCAATATTTTTTATTCTTAACCTCTCTCTTACCTTCTTAGTACTAGCTCAGTTTTGTAGGACAGGAAACTGAGGCTGAGAAGTTTCAGCAAATGGACTCAGGTCACCTGTTTCATAATACACAGAGCCAGAACTCAGCCCAGATTCTTCCAATTTCAAGTCCGTGATATGGGGCTGAGGATGTAGCTTAGGTATAGGATGATGACATAACTTGTCCGAGGCCCTGGGTTCAATCCCCAGCACAGAAAACAAAATAGACCAATCCCTTTCCTCGATCTGAGGTTCCAAACCATAGAAAGGAAGAATTCCTTGCAAGTAACTGAAGACCAGCTGTAGCAGGTCCATCATTTCCAGTTTGTGTTGGTGTCCAGAACCTGAGAAATTTATTTGCGTTGTTTTCCTGTCTGCTCCCAGAATTCTTCCCCTGCATTTTGTCCTGGAGCCAGTTTTATAAGAGGCTGGATCTGACATGCTATCCCAGAACAAGATGCTAGGTCCCAGATATCCTGTTATAAACTTAACTTTGCAGGGATGTCTGGACCCTGCAGTCTGTGCAATCTGCATAATATCCTTTCTCTTCAGGGAAAAACATTAGGGAAAAAGATGACTTTGGAAGACAAAAGATAGGACAGATACCTCTGTTATCATAAGACAACCATCTACTTAAAGAGTTAGAGCTACTAATTGGTCGCTTAGCTTCACTATAAAAACACCCCTCTGATTGGGGGTGATTATACAGTTCATATGTCAAAAATCTTCATTAAATGAAGTTTCAAGCGTGACATAGCCCATGGCTTCTTTACCTTTTTTTTTTTCTTACCTTCCTTTTCAGTGATTTTTTCCCCTTTCTTTCCTCTTTCTTTCTTTTGTCTTGTGTCATGGAAAATGCACCGACTGCCAGGAAGGCACAGGGAAAGCTTGTATGACAGATGGAGGAATTTGTTAGGCCAGGGAAGTTTGTAATTTATATTTCGTGGGGCCAGCATAACACATTCTCCATAGAGCCCAGACTGCAGTGCCTTGGGAAGCTGGTCAGTGAGCTGCGAAATGTGAACTGTTTGATAGTTTTGGAGTTTCAGAATATAATGACAAGACAAAACCCTTGTCTTCACAAAGCTTTAAATTTTTCTAGGTCTTTGCTTCTTTAGGTACAGATGGTTCTGAAGTAAATGCTAAGCTTATAATGGTTCAGAGAAAGAACTGCTCACATAAGATTGTTAAGGGCCTCTTAAAGATACATCCACTCTTCCTTTTCCATACAGACATAAGACAACCACTTGGTCTCCATGTTACACTGCGTGAAATATTACCCTTTGAGATGTATGGCTGATATATTCTAATTTTGGAATCTGGACATATTATCTTAATACCATGTAAACACTTTCAGTGAGTACGTCAGCGTGCATCTGTTTCTCTTTCTTCCCAACACAGGCATCAGAGGGCAGAGCTCTGGGGAGTGGAGACCTTGCAGAAGCAGGAACAGCTTTGGAGAAGTGAAACAGTGAAAATGAAGGTGAGCGCTGACATGGTGTTACCAGTCGGCATTGGGCGCCTTCTCTTGACCTTGCTCTGGAAATGTGGTGGGGACGTGGGGTCCCTTGGACAAAGGCCACCACAGGAGGGCCTGCCGTGAATGGTGACCATGCTTGCTTCTGCTGCCAGGAGTCACCCAGGACTCCCTTGCACTTGCTCTCTGATCATCTGCAGGGAGAACTGTATTCATGATGACAGGGGCCTGCTGATGCTGGTGAGAGTCTGGAGTGTGTGTGGTGGGGAGGGATGCAAGCCAGGGGAAGTCATCTGCTACTTGGTTCTTCGGTTTGATGTGGTTGAACCAATGAGGGCAAGAATGGTGGCAAGAAAAATACATAGAAAATCCAGCCAACAAATGACTAAGGTGATGAGCAAAGTCCCCCCGCTTTTTACGCATCTACTTCTTCTAATGACGTAATGACAGTAACCTAATAATTCAGAGGCTTTGATGCTGCTCTCACTCCTAGTTGGAATATCTTCCAGTGCCTTCCATGCTTACCGCAGCGCTCGTGTCTTCCATAAAGTCCTTCCTTCTTGTTCTTGCCTGCATAGTCTTCTGACCTCTCACTGTTCTTATCAGTTTCTTGGACTCGTTACTCATCTGCAGTGTTCAATACCAAGTTCAAAGACATTCCATCTCTAAGCTGTGCACCACTAATGGAGAGAGATGATGTCTTATCACTCCTAGTGTTTAGTGAATTGCATGTCTTGTAGTTTTTTTTTTGAGTTGAACTGAATTAAATTAACTCGTTTATCTTCAATTTAGCCCCAATGTGAAGTTGTTGGCCTTGAGTTGGAATGGACAGTGCTAAGAGATATAAGAAAATATTAAAGTTGATCAAGTCTTCAGTAGAACATCTCCACTGAAAACCACACATTCCCTGAGAGGACTGGATCGAGAACATGCCTTGAATATATAACCCCTGATCACTGTGAGCAAGGGGATAAGGAAAGGGGGAGGGTGGTTTAGCCGAAAGGAAGAGAAAATTACAGATGAGGGAACTTGAGACTACATTTGAGACTCCAACCATGAGGGTGGTTCATCATCCTGTGTGTGTGCTTCTTAAGTCTGGGTTTTGTAGTACAGTTTTGGAGAGAAAAAAACAAACCCACAACACTGAAGGAGAAAAGATGCTCAGTTCATGAGGTGTGAGCTCCTGGCAATCAGAAGGAGAGGGAAGAAGGAGGGGTAATTCTGGAACTAGAATATAGAACCGTGGACATGCGGAAAATGGAGCCAGAGACCCTAGACCCAGAGCCTAGAAAACACGGAGCCTACTTTGAGAAAATAACACCCTATGCCAGACAGACATCAGATATGCAACAAAGCTGAATGAGGATCTCAACTCTCTTCCCTACTTGTAAAAAGGCTCTTCCAAGGGAAGGGAATGTCACAGGATCCATGACAGGTTCATTAGACTGAGGGAGTTTGTTCAGCCGCTGGTGATTGGCAGCCCCCCCCCCACATCTCTGGGGGTGGCAGATACCAGAAATAGAGTCAGGATGAGGCTCTGGAGGGAGAAGATCAGACATTTATTTCTTCACCCCCCCAAATCACTTCCTAAACACTCCAGAGTTTGATGATCTTGCAGGGTATATCAAATGGATTATTTTGTATAGGCTGTTTAATTAGCTTTCACTATCCTAAAGTTTGCTTCTTTCCAAGGGAGAGATCCCTTGCTGCTACTGAGGTAAATGGTTTGAAACTGCAAAAGATCCAGAGACCCCGGATAGGGCTTTCATTCTCTTTCTGGGACTGATTCTTATCTCTGTTCTCTGGCAGAGCTCCTTGTTTTCCCATCTGTAGAATGGGATAATAACTCTGCTTGGACAGAGAAACCACAGGAATAGAGCCATTTCCCTGGCCTCTTTGAAGTCTGTCAGAATGTGTTCTCATTGCTATAAATGCTCTTATACTTCTTTGAAGGCGCAGGCGCAAACCTGGGGGCATTTCAAATATACTTAATGGACTCCATTTTTCTCCAAGCAGAATTACAAGAAGGGTGGATAAGATTCTTGAGTAGGTAGAGAAAATATTTGTGCAGAAGAGGAACACAGAGGTCCCCAAAGGACATCAGATCATGAAAGTGATCCCAAGCCCAGAAATAACCATGCTTCCCGCCGCCAGGACCACCGCCAGGAGCCTGACCTGACTTGTCTGGCTTTCTTTTAACAGAAAGTTCTCCCTGAGAATGTGGTAACATCAAGGAGAGATCCCAGTATGCTCTGGGGCTGGAGGCTGATACCAGAGGCATAATTTCCAGTGGGATGAAGAGGTCAGAAGATCCTCTGTCAGTCGTCGTCGGAAGAGCAGCTGGAAGTGGGGGAATTTGTCTCCCTTGTCCTGCTTTGGTGGCCCAAGATGGCCATCCCAAAGCAAATTCTAACTTTCCAAATGCATACCTTTGTTATTCAAGATTCAACCTCAGCACAAAACCTGTGGCTGCTTGTTTCCTCCTCTCTCCTTTCTTCTCCCTTCCCTCTTTCTGCACTGATTCTGTTCATTTCCCCCCACGGCACGTGCAGCCCTGCACGGACGCAGCCCTGACGATCTCCTTATTCATCTCCTAGCGGAGAGGCCATTTGGATGAATATATGTTCCCCATTTTCTTTGCATTATAAATTCAGTGTTGTGGGAAAAGGAGCAAAACGTAATGGCAAGGCCTCCGCAGAGAAATGTCCCTATTTGAGAAGAGGAGTTTTATAGGGGACAATTGACAGCCTCTCACTACACTGGGTACATTTTTCTACACAACTGCATCACCGCTAATGATAAATGAAGAAAGCTTGATCGCTAGCTCCGTTGTCTGACAGCTACAGTTTTGGCCAGAGGGCCGTGGCAGGCTTTAGACTTCTGTTCAAAATGAGTTAAACATATTAGGCATTATGAAGGCACAGGAGCCTCTAGAATGAGTGCTGAAATGAGTGATCCGGGTAGGCTCCTGGGTACACAACTTGCAAAGCAGATGTCATTCTAATAATGTGTGATATAGAACATGCCTGGCCTAAACCCTGCTGGATGAAATATGAAGCCCCGTTGGTGATATTTAATACCATTTTATGAGGTGCCATCTTATAAAGACAATGCCGCCGTATGTGGAATGCTTAAGGTATTTTGCCAAAGGCATAGGAGGTATCTGGAGTAAGTAGAATTTTTATTATTTTATAAGCCTTTACTTTGTAATATTTCTGTTTCCACATTATTGTGGGGGCTCACTGCCCTAACCCTTTGTTGAGGAAACTTGATGAGTAGCTTGTCACCAGATTGACGGATAGCCCTGGTCGTTTCTGCAAGAAAAGGCTGACTCCTATCTGCACGGGTTCTTCAGAAACCCCTCCAAGAGGAAGAAGCAGCTTTGCTACCCGAATTCTTCCCACAGGGACTTTGAGACTGGCACATACACACAAAATATTGCCATTTTCCAAGTGGATCATTTTGGGGGTTAATAGAAGATTTGTATGGACTGCAGCTAGCTGAACACACTTCCTCCTTCCTTCGCAGCTTCTAACGCTGAGAAGCCATACAAGCTTCTAATTGGGGGTTCCCTTCAGGGCATATGAGGTTTGTGAATTGTAGCCAAAGCATTAGTGCGAGGTTTGTTGCCCTGAAAGCCCTCGAAAATGTGTGTGAACAGTGAGTCGGCAGTGATTTCTCCAGGAGGAGTGTGCAGTGCAGACAGGGCAGGACTGTTACTGGTAATGGGGTGCCCCATCTGAAAGCGATCTGCTCACATTTGTTGTTGAAGATCTCCACCACACATCCCCCCACCCCCTGGGCATTCCAGAAGGAAGAATGCAACAGAACTCTCTACAAGAATACTCAGAAGGAAACACAACTATACTTTTGAAGCTGAGTTTCTTCTTTCCATCTGATTCTGGGCAATGCCGTTTCTTTGAGGGTCTGTTAAGTGAAGTGTCCTGTATGGTTGTGCATACAATGGATGACAAGGAGAATTTGCTTTCATGAAGAAATATCTAGTTTTTTTAAGATCTTGGACCATCTGTGGAAATAGAAGATAGACCAATGAGACAATTTCTCAGTTCATATGCAAAGTCACATAACGAAGATAAACAGGTCAGACTTCAGGACAAGCTTTTTGGATAAGCCTCTAGCCAATAACCAGTAGGATTAAGCAGGGTTAAATTCACTCTAAACCGAGAGCCCAAGGCCTACAGACAGCTGATGTGTGTGGATGGGATGACAGGGTAGCTGCCTTTTATTACTCAGTGGGCTTTCTGCCAGCATGAGGGAGTTATTTGCTGCACGTAGTTAGGTGTTTGCTTTCCAGTGGGTTTAGACCAATTGCTCTTGTTCTTGCTACTGTGTGATTGAGGCAAATATTTAGTAACTGGTCAGATACAGCTTCAAAGGGAAGGGAGTGGGCCCTCTGTAATTGTAACAAACACTTTGGGAATATCAATGAAAGCAAGACACTCAGAGAAGCATGCTGTTGATACAGGCACAAGTACAACATCAATGAAGGGTTGAGAGATCGTTAGAATTAACAGCCCTCTACACTCAGAATGTTTTGCCAATCTCAGATTCTCCTCACTTTGAAGAAACGGAGATTAGAAATTATAGCCCATTGAAAGTGGGTGTGGTTTGTTGAAAATCAGAAGATAATAATCTGCTTTATATGATTTAACTTAAAGTGCAATTCGGAGCATCTATGAAGATGGTCTTTGCAGTTGCATTCCTTGGCAGGCTTTTCCACAGGTTATCCTGTGATCGGTCCTCTTTGCAGAGGACCGACTCTATTGAAGCTCAAGTTCTTGATGGAGTGACAAGTAAAATGGTTACTTTCTGAGATAAGTCAGAGTTTTCATTCTTACATGTTAGGAAAGGATGGAAATTGGAGGGGAGGGGTTGGTATTTGAAACGGAAGGACAAAATGATGGAGTCAAGAATGAACACAGCTATTTTTAAAAAATATTTTATTTATTCATTTTCAAGCAGAGAGAGAGAGAGTGAGAGAGAGAGAGTGAGAGCACCAGGGACACCACCTTGTGGGTCTGGATTATGTAGGTCCTGGGGAATTGAACCAGGGACCTTAGGCACTGGAGGCAAGTGCCTTAACCGCTGAGCCATCTCTCCAGCCCGAACACAGCTTTTTGAACTTGATGACCCACCTCTACTACTTGGTACAAATAACTTCCGTTATTGGTATATCACCTCACCTTTTCCAGCCTGATTCCTCATCTGTAAAATGAGGATAATGATATCCTTCCCATCTACCTTGCTCCACTTCTCTGAATAGCATATGATGTAAGGTGCAGCCGTTGACCGGTCTGTGGATGGGAGTTGCCCCTTGGAGGGTGACACTGCTGTGGTGACTGACTGTATCCATCACTCATTCTGCACACTGCACTGTTACTATGTATGTGTCAAGGTTACTAGGAGAACAGCCCTGGGAGTGCTGGACTCTCCTTGCCACTCAGCCCTATGGGAATCTGGAGAAGGCCTCTCATTTTCTGCATGTATGTAAGCAGGGGCGTCCTAGTAACTAAAGGTTTATCAGGTGCTTCAAGGCCCTGGGTGGCTTTCATGTGGCCTGTTTCATTACAGGATTTTATGTCATGATCTGATAGATTTTCACTACAAAATAAAGACAGTATCTAATATTCAAATATTGTTGGTTCCTCCTTGTCTCTTTAAGCTACAAATTCCTTGATATTTTGTCATTCTATGAAGGATTGCAACCCTCATTTCCCTAACTCATAGACCATTGTGGCTGCTTAATTCCCCACTTGATTACCAGAGCCAAAGCAAACAAATTGTCCAAGCAATTAATTGTCTCCCATATGTGTAAGAGCCAGCTTTCAGCATGTGGCCTGGCCCTTTTCTTTGTGGAC
This sequence comes from Zapus hudsonius, assembly GCA_004024765.1. Classification (NCBI taxonomy): domain Eukaryota; kingdom Metazoa; phylum Chordata; class Mammalia; order Rodentia; family Dipodidae; genus Zapus; species Zapus hudsonius. The sequence continues at coordinate 80,314 of PVHP010002514.1, forward strand.
AATGGCTGGCTCAAGGTCCACATGACAATACATTTTCTGCCAGATTTCTGGATCGTTCTTTTAATGGGACTTAGGAACCCTCACATTTCTCATGAGACGGAAAGATTAGCTGGTTGGTGATTGTCCATCTTATTTATTTGTCTATTTTTTAGAAAAGGCAGGTTTATTGAGTACATTGCAAGGATGCACTGGGCATGGCAGGCAGAGAACTGCCTCCTGCCAGTCATTTTTCAATGAAGTGCTGTAAAAGCCTGGAAGAGAGAGAGAGAGAGAGAGAGAGAGAGAGAGAGAGAGAGAGAGAGAGAGAGAGAGAGAATGAGAATGGAGAGAATACAAATACCACTTAAATTTCTTTGCATAAAAACCCCAGTTGGTTGCTCTTTTTATATGAATATCTTTTTTTAATATTTTATTTATTTATTTGAGACAGAGACAGAGACAAAGAGAATGGGCATGCCAGGGCCTCCAGCCACTGTAAATGAACTCCAGACACATGTGCTCTCTTGTATATCTGACTTTACATGGGCACTGGGGAATCAAACTCAGGTCCTTCTGCATTGCAGGCAAGTGCCTTAACTGCTAAGCAACTTCTTCAGCCCGATATGAATATCTTGACCCATCAATTTGGGCGAAACTTTCATTAAAAATAACAGGAGAAGATGTGAGTAGATGTCATTATAAGGTTCTCTCTCTCTTAGCAAAGGTATCAAAAGAAAGCAAATGGTTTGACTTAGGTTTATTCGAAATTCCCCAGGTTGTTCCTTCAAGGGATTTGCTATGTGCTGAGATCATGGTCTCTCTGGTACTAGACCATTTCCAGGTTAGATACCTTGGTTCAAAACTACCCTGTGCATTGAAGCACACCTCACCCAGAAATAGTGTCCACTTGATATTTCCTGGTCAAGGCAATTAGGTGAGCAGGAACCTTTGCCATTTTTCTGTCCTATGAATCCTGTGGTTCCCAGCCCTTCATGATCCGAAGAATCAAAGGACCATAAGTATACTCATTTTCACATTTTCCATTTCTGGAACAGTTTTGGGGTACTCCTCCCAAACAGCCTGAACTCTTCATGTGTGTTCTGTTACTTTTAGGGAACCCGGGAGTCTCTGCAATGCATTTGCTTATGTAATAGTAATGTGGAAAGCTTGCCTTGTTTGCTGGCCACATAGATTAACATTCACATCTGTTGAAGGACTCATCTTCCCAGAGCAAGGGACAAACTTTAGCAGCAAGGTCAGATAAGAGAATAATTCAGCTAAATATTTCTTTTGGTGATCAAAGAGTTACAACTGGTAACTATTCATGGTGCTTTAACTGCTGAGCCATCTCTGCAGCCCAATGGTAAAGGTTTCAGAATTTAATAAATTTGTTTTAGAACAATTTGGGAGTAAAAAATTTTATTAGATACATAGTATTGTGAGTACATATATAAGGAAAAGCATCTCCTTAGAGGTAAGTTGCAAAGCCAACATCTATTGGAACACATCAAAGATAATTAAAATCTCTTTCTACAGATAGAATGGCTATGTCTTCATAAATGCCTGGCTATACGCTGAGTTACTGTGGATGGAAATTTGTATAGTCACTAGCTGGTGGCCACTAGCTCTGGTTTACCAGAGGAGGAACCAACAACCATGAATAGTAACTATTGTTTGTAACTATTATATGACCTTGCTGCTAAAGTTTGTCCCCTGCTTTGGGAAGATGAGTCCTTCAATAGATGTGTATGTTAATCTGGGTGGCCAGTAAACTAATAGAAAAATTAAGAGCAAGCCTTACTCAGTATCATGTAGAGGAGAGAAATCCTCAGCCTGAAGCATATGCATTCAGGTTGAGGTGAAGATAATATGCATGCCTGGCACTAAGAGTCTAACCAACCAATCACTCCTCTTTGTTCCGATTTCTACTGATTTCTGATAGGTTCACTTTGCCTGAGGCTCTAGCTTTGGCAGAGGGGTATCTAGACAACCAGACCCAGGCCATTGGTCTTTCAGGTGATCTGCCATTATAGTGACATTCTTATCTGGAGAATATCACATCTAGATTAATTAATTAATGGATTTATATCACCTTAATCATGTTCCATATTTTTTGGTAGATTGACTGAATGTCATGTGCCTTCTAGGTGGTCCTTGTCGCTGCTGCACCCCTGACACCAACCCTCCACCAGCTAGTTTCTACCTATTGGTGGCTGTCAGAGAGATTGCTGCTACACCACAGTGAGTCCCTGGCAGTGCCTGGGTGGTGCCTGGGGAGCATTTTCCCATTGTCTGATTCTGGATGGGTCTAGAGACGTGCTTGAAACCATTTCCCTAGCCACTTTTAGCTTTCTTATGTTTCCTGTCTACTGAGCTCTGGGGAACCAGTCAGGTGTGAGCACCAAGTAGCTCATGCTTGGCCACGGTAACACCTTAATAAATGTTAGAGAAATGAGTCAAATGTCTTGTTTAATTTCTCACCCCTGATGCTGTGAAGAGAAGAGATGGAGATGCAATAAGGGGAGCATTTCTCCCCTTAAGTAATCTCCCAAGATCAACCTTAGGACCAACTCGCAACAATATATATTGAATTGATCTAGGTCTGGCAGTGTTTCTAGACCTTAGATGCTTGACTAACAGTGATGGCAAGCACACTCGATGACATATTCAGCCTGCTCATTATATTCTGATTGGATAACGGGGCTCGCTCTGCTGTGGAGAAGAGGAAACAGAGTGGCCTGTCCGCACATATCAAGTAGTGAGTCTGCACATCTCAATTGCTCTTCGCACTCAGATGAAATCAGAGAGCTAAGTTCTTCCTGTAAATCTTCTGGAAGAGTCCTTGATTTTTTGTTTGTTTGTTTGTTTTTGTTTTTTCGAGGTAGGGTCTCACTGTAGCCCAGGCTGACCTGGAATTCACTATTAGTCTCAGGGTGGCCTTGAACTCATGGCGATCCTCTTACCTCTGCCTCCCAAGTGCTGGGATTAAAGACGTGCACCACCACACTTGCTTGAGTGACCTGCTTGAGTCATTGAATTTTTGATCCTTGATAATGTTTTTAATTTTAAGAAATAGAGTTGTAAAGAAAGTCTCAAGACAACAGGGAAACTAAGGCACCTACATCTAGGAAAATTCCTCCCACCAATGAGGGGGAAGTATAATATTTACAAAGAGTTGTCCCTATGCCCTGAACTACCCTCTAGTCTATTGTTCATAGAGAGTGACTATCCTAATAGATTTGTTTACTAGTACATTTATTTACACTAGCCAGTGCTACACCCAGAAATTTTAAACTATTTCAGAATTCTTAGTGTATTCCAAAAATTTAATTGATTTCATTCAACATATTTGATGTATCAACTCATATACTTATTTCATATATAATCTCATATGGCTATGTAAGAAAAATGTTTGCCTTAAGACTCCTAAAATGATTGAGAATGCCATTTGTTGAGGATGGTGATGCTATCTGACCTACAGGAGCTTTCCAGCCGGTTCTTCTGGTCTTTTTAAGATCAGGGAACCTTGTCGAAGTCTCTGTCATGCAGTAAATTATCAAACTAGACCCCTTTTGTACCTTTCTTTGGTAGAATTATTGCTATCTGTGTATGTTTTGGAGGGAGAAATGTGGAGAATAGAGTATAAAAGTTATTTATAGTCTAGATTGTCCCTAAAGCTGATAATATTGAGTCAGAGACAAGCAAATGAATTTTTAACTTTTTAATCGGATGTGTAATTAAATTACTTTTTTCTTTCAAGTTCTTCCTTCGAACAGAATTTTAGAAATTCTGAGTATCATTAACATTTAGAGGAACAATAAGGTAATATCACCTTAAAACAGGAAATAAAGCTAATATAATCATCTGTACAAACGTGCTTAGGTATGAATCATTGATTGTTTTGCTTAGTCATTCATCCAATGCCTTTTTATTGAGCACATGTGTATGCTGGACATTATCCCAATTAGAGGCATAAAAATGAACTTTACAACGTCTCTTCCTACAACGTGTTTGATAATGAACCTTGCTTCTTTGAAACAATAGGCTGCCAGCACAGAACCCCCAGCCACAGGCTGGGTTCAGTAAGTTTTTATTAAACAAAATCACTGTTTCTATTCCCAAAGTGTGTTTTATGGAACAGTAGCCTGAATGTATCTGGACACACACACACACACACACACACACACACACACACACACACTGAAAAGATCACACAATGAAAAGGAGATTTGTGTACAGATGTTTGGCAAATAATAGTTATTACCTTTCTCTCTTGAGGATTCAAAAAGTACAGATCTATATTTAAGATTGAAATGTTGTACTGAACATTAATTCAGTATTTCCAAAACTTATTTAATTAGGATGCATACTTTTTTTAAAGTAAGCTTAATAACTTTCATGGAACTCAGGTTAGGGACCATGATTAAGAGAAAGTGGAAGTCAGTGCTCAGAAGTGCTCTAATGGTTTGAAGAAGTCATGGTAGCTGTGGATTCCTTTCTTGACTTTACAAACAGAGGCACCATCCCTTAGAGGCCTCATTACTTACTTGTGCCTTCTCTACTCAGTGTAGTGGGAAAATCTTGGCTCAGTAGCATTGGTAATGTTGGCACAAATATTTAATACATATACTATACATGCATGCATATAGACTTTGTAAAGTGAAATATTTGTTGACCCCAAAACATACCAGTCTTAAAAATTGCTCATTTCCTCCTCCAAATATAGGTCTTAGATGTCACAAATATTTCCAGTAAATTCTAGGTACATTTTCATTTTGTATCCCTTAAATAATGTTTGCATTATTAAACATATAAGTAGAATTTAATGGCATAGCTCATATAAAACTTGTCCTCACACTACCTTGTCAGCTTTCTTTTCCACAGATGGGGTTTCACTCAATCCTTTCTGACTCTTTGAGAGATCCTTCCATGCTGAAGAACTAGAAATGTAGGTTAATTGATGAAAGATGAGAGAAAATGTGTCTTTATGCCACTCTGATAAAGCTGAGCTGGGCATTAATAGTAAATGATGCAGAGGTGAAAAAGAGAACCCAACAACCCAAGGCTGACTGGGTGGGATTTCACGCCTGCAGGGAATGGTGGGTTCCCTATCTGCTTTGGGCTTCCTTGGCCAGGGTTTGGGTGCCAGGAGCTTGCTTCTCTGACAATTCTTATACAGAGATTTCATTGAAACAAGACTTTTGGTTTTGGCTGCTGAAGTTGACTTTATTCCCTTATCTCTGTGATTCAAATTTCTTTCATGTACAGTCTCTAAGAGATTTTTCCTTTTTTTCCTCCCTCTTCCTTCTGGATATTGTCGCCACCATCACATAGAAAGAGGAGATTAAAAAATGTAAATTTTATAAACAAAAATCAAAGGTCCTAAATCCTTAGCAAAGAAAAGCTAACATAAGTAAGAACATTAAAAAACATACATAAATAGTGCTTCCAGGCTGAATACGTTAAATAATTCAACAGTTAAGTCATAAGCGTTCTTAAACTTAAGTATAAAAATGCCCTTGACAATATTTCACAGCTATGCATTTCTTTAAAATATTTAGCATTCTCATTAAAGAGAATGACTTTAGTTTATATATTAGTTACACTCCTGCTTGTTAATATGAAGGAATTTAAGAGCAAAAAAGCATTCTTATGTATATAAGTGAAAGGCAATTTACATACAAGTTGGACAACTATTCACTTTTTATTTATTTCCAGATCATCATCATCTACATATAGCTATCCAGCATTTAAACAAATTTGTTCCTTAATGTGCAATATTAATATTCTCTGCCCCAAAGTGCCATTGTGAAGACAGGTTCCTTCAAAGCTACGAGGAAGTCTCTGCTTTAGAAAGACTTAATGAACCTTACATTTTTTTGGAATACTACGCACTGTAATGCCTATTACATATTCATTGCCCGAATGGAAGACTTCCTTTAACTCTGCAATTCCTGGTCTAGTTCTCTGTAAAACATTGTCAAAAGCCACCAGAGACTTCTGTGGAAAATTGTGACTCTTGATAACGGGATGTAATAGTAGGTTTAGAGTAGAGAAGCCAGGCGTCTATCACCCCACAGGGACATGTTCTGACAGACAAATGGATGGATAATACGATTTTTTGACATAATGGGATGAAAAAGTTTATGCCAGAAAGAACTGAATTAAAGTTATTACTTTAAAAGAAAGTCTGAAGTTTGAAATCATCAGAATTTCCAATGTGGGATTCATTTTCCTGCTTATATGCAGAAAAGATTTTAGAGTTGGAGATGCTGTCAGGTGATTTATAGAGTTACTAACAAGGCCGTCAGAAAATGTTACTTACCTCTTTGCAAATATCCACAATAATAAACTCAGTGGGGTTTTTCTCCCACATTTTTAATAAAGAAAATCTAGCCTTGTTCCTTTATTCTTTCATCAAGCACGGGGTGTTCCTCCTGCCTCCTCTTTTGCCTCTCTGGCTTTTTTGTTTGGATAAAGGTATTGACTGTGTCTTTTCTGCGTGAGTCCAAGAGGGTCACAGCCTGTGTCTTTCTTTGCATCTCCACGCATCCCAGAAAGGGACTAAGGAGAGAGAGGTGAAGGGACCCGGGAGCCAAAGGAGAGGAGGCACTCAGTGCCATGGGAGTGAGTAAGTACCCTTTTCATGATGCACCTGGTGCTGCATTGGCCCCCTCTACCTTGGCCCTGGTGCCAGCCTGGCACATAGAAGAGCTCAGTCTGCACTTAGTGAAGGTCAAAATGCCCTCTGGGATAAGCACATGTTGAAGCAGACTTGTGTTTTTTTGAGGCAGGGTCACATGTATTGGTCCCAGGCTCACTTCAAACTCGCTTTGTAGCCAAGGATAAAATTCTGATCTTCCCGCCTCCACCTCCCAAATCCTGAGATTACAGGCGTGTGCCACCTCAGATTTTTATGTGGTGCTGAGAACTAATCACAGAACTTTGTGCATGCTAAGAAATACTCTAGACAGCCCTAAGTATATATTTTAATAAAATTATATTCGTGTCTTTAATCTTTTTAACATAGTCTGGGGATATAGCTCATGATAGATTAGCCTATGTTGTATGAGGCACCCTGTATTCAGTCTCTAGCACTGCAAATTTTGTTTAAAGAAATAGTAAAAAAAAAAAAAAAGGCTGGAGAGATGGCTTGGTGGTTAAGGCACTTGCCTGCAAAGCAAAAGGACCCTAGTTCGATTCCCCAGAACCCACGTAAAGCCAGATGCACAAGGTAATGCATGTGTCTGGAGTTTGTTTGCAGTGGCTAGAGGCCCTAACAAACCCATATTCTCTCTCTCTCTCTCTCTCTCTCTCTCTCTCTCTCTCTCTCTCTCTCTTTCTCTCTTTCAAATAAATGAATAAAATAAAATACTTAAAAATAAATTGTAAAAATGCTAACTGCTTACTAAGTGTGATGGAGCAAATCATTCATTCCTATATTTGGCATATTGAGGCAGGAGAATTGCAAGTTAGAGGCCAACCAGGGTTACAGGGTGAGACTCAGTCATCAAAAGAAGGGCTGGGACAATGGCTTTGATAAGATCACTTCTGTGCAGTCAAGGAGGCCTGAGAGGGCGTGAAATCATTGAGTTAGATTCCCGGCACTGATCTAAACACCTGGATATGCATATCTGAACCCTTGTCATGGAGGGGTAGAGACTATAGAATTACTGGGACATGCTGACAGGATTTTTAAAAAATGGTGTCAATAGAAGCTCTGAGTTGAGTTGGAGACTCAGTCTCAAGGAAACAGGAGGACAAACAAAGGAGACGAGATGTTCTCTAGTCTCTTCATGTGTGTGCTGAAATCTGGACACACACATGCACGCACATCACATGATATACCATACCCTTCCCCCACACATATATGAACACATGTGTGCTCAAACCTGCACACAAACACATACATATCACATGATATGCCCTACCCCTCCCACACATATATATTCACACATATATATGTAATATATATATATATGCATGACAAGTTATAAGAAGGAAAATATGAGGAAAGAAAACAGGAAAACAAAACTAAAAGCAAAGGAAAAAAGAAGAGGAGGAAGGGAGAGAGAGGGAACTAAGACTTCACCATCCTTCACTGATGTCACTAACTGGCTTATGTGCTCAAAGGACTCCTCAGTGGCATTTAGATGATCAGGAAATATTCTGACAGTCCAGTGACTCCTGGCACTATTGTAGACTCCCGGCACCTACCATTAGTGGGGAAGAGAAAAAACGAAGCCTTAGGAGACGTGCTATTTAAAATCATATATAACATTCACACTGCATAATTACATCAAAGCATTGCATGGTCCATCGTAAAGTAGGCAATGTTTATTTGTGAGTTATACTTTGATAAAGTGAGAAAAAATAAAGTCTCTAATAAAGAACAGGGAATACTCGCATGATGTCATTTGGGTTTTTAAAGTATTATCTGCTTAAAACAACCGCGAGCTTTGGAGAACTAAACTCCAGTGTTTCAACTTTAGAAACATCCATCAGCTTTTATACTCAGATTTCAGGGGGATATCAGTTTATATTATAACAGGACACTTAAGAAAAAATAAAATAAGGAATACCTTCTTGGAAAAAAATGATAATGATAAGCATTCAGTATAAGTCCATCATGTTTTATGAAATATAGTCTCCAATGTTACACATTTGATTTCCATAGAAGTCCTACCGCATGAAGATATTAGAACCACTAGTGTATCAAAAAGGAAACTGAGCCTCAGAAAAGCCCAAAAACTTAATTAAGTTCATCTTATAAATGTATATAAATGACTACTCTGTTTTCACACAAAACGAAGAGAACATTCCCTTCCAGCTGTCTTTTAAGTGCATCAAAAATCATATCACACAACTGAAACCATCATGGAGGTATTCATGCCAAGAGCTACAGGCCTGGTTTATGATTCTTTGATTTCATGTGTCTGCATTAGCACATAACATCTATTAAAAATACTTCTGGGGTCACTTGATGCTTGCTGGGGTACCTTTCTGGTTTTAAGGCCATAGCTTGTCCGAATGGCATCTGTAGCAATATTTGAGAAGATGGAAGAATAAACAGCCTAACATAAGCTAATTCTGTG